>NDXB01009195.1:89776-107169 GCA_002631895.1 Agapornis roseicollis
CACTAAAAAAAAAAAAAAAAGAAAAGAAAAGAAAGAAAGAAATAACCAGTCATTCCAGACCTTTACAGCCCCAAGATAAAACCGATACACCAGTGACAGCATATGGGCCCTTGCTAGTGTGGAACCAAACGCCTGCAGCTGATCTCCATTAGAAAAGCCTCTGTTGACTTCCCTCACCCAAAATAATAGGGAAATCCATTTAATTTTCTTCAAATTGTACAATGTCATTTGGTAAGTTTTGTTTCCTCCCATTTAAAATAAAATAAAGCAATATAATATGATAACAGCCCATCAAGTGATGTTACAGTTTCATTTATGTAATGTCCAGGACAGTTTGTGGCAGTAAAAGGAATGGGTACTTGAACAAGGTATTATGGTTCGTAGCTTGTGGGAAGATGTATTTAAATACTAATAACCTAATAGCAGCAAGGCAAGATAATAGAATGTGACAGATGTTGGATGTTCTGCATTTGCACTGTGCCAGATGTATATTTTAAATTACTGTTTGCATCATGAAAGGACCAAGAGACCCTAGTTTTGGATTCGGGGCCCTATGAGGCTGGACTCTGCAAACAAGTATTTAATTCCTTTCTTGTGGTTTAACCCCAACTGGCAACTTAGCCCAACACAGCCACTCACATACTTTTACCCCTTCACAGTGGAACAGGGGAGAGAATAAGACAGGTAATAGTGAGAAAACTTGTGGGTTGAGGTAAAAGACAGTTTAAGAGGTAAAGCAAAAGCCATGCACGCAAGCAAAGCAAAGCAGGGAATTCCTTCACTGCCTCCCATCAGCAGGCAGCCACCTCCAGAACAGCAAGGTTCCATCACATGTAACGGTTACTTGAGAAGACAAATGCCATCACTCCAAACATCCCCTTCTTATTCCCCCAGCTTTATAGGCTGAGCATGACACCATACAGGTCATACCCTTTTTGTCATTGGGGGTCAGTTGTCCCAGCTGTATCCCCTACCAACTGCTTGTGCACCTCCAGCCTGCTCACTGGTGGAGTGGGATAAGGAGCAGAAAAGGCCTTGGCTCTGTGCAAGCACTTGATGAAATCACTTTCACAATCCTCTGTGAGAAAGACTCATTTTCACCTCAAGAACTAAGAAACAGGGATAATGAAAACAGTCTTTCCACAGTTAGATAGGAAACTGAGAGCTGAGCCCTGTTTTTCTGATTCCCAGTCAGTGCAAGCATTAACCTATTTTTCCTCCAATAACAGATTCAAGCTGTGAAAGGATTCTAACATATGGATTTCCTTCCTCTACCAAGGTTTTTGAGCATCTGGGTCTTGATCAGCCACTGTCACCACCATGTATCTTCAAAAGAGATGCTCTGAAGTGTTTTAATCAGCATCAGCCACAATCTGAAACAGGGAGAAAGGGAGAAATGGTTCACAGATCCTCAGAGCTACTATGCGGATATGTGGTTGGGATCAAAGGGGACTGCATATGGCAACAGCAGCTTTTAAAAGAGATTCTGAGAGATGCATTTTCTTGCACAAAGTTTTATATAACCACACCACTTTGTTCTCAAATATTTAAACAGGTCAGTGACAATGAATACGCTATAATAATTATAACATGACAACATATTGAAGCCAGTGTGGTGAAAGTGCTTTGTATTCCCAGGCACCCTACGGTCATCATCATCATCAATTTTTGACTATACTTCAGATCCAAGAAAGTATTAGAACAAACCAGGTTGCTGACAAATGAATAATTAGATGTATCGTTGATCAAGTACTTCCTTTTACATAGAGGCCCGTATGTTGACTATACTAGAGTGTCATCAAGAAAATCTTTGTCTGTTTAAATCAGAGCACACAACTTTCTACTGTGGAACACAGTTGCAACTGTTTATGGAGGTGGTTGGGGTTTTTTTTAGTGCAAGACATGCATGAATTACAGAAACTTCAGCTAAGGTACACTAGGCAAATAACAGTGACAGCACTAATCAAAACTTCCCTTTATCTCCCAGCAAAGGAATTCTCAAATGTCAGGAGCATTTCCATAAGAGACAGCCTACAGTTCTCCCCTTCTCTCCTCTCCACACTCTTCCTTAAACTTACTTTGCCTCTGCAAATCCTACCTGGGGCTCTGCAATCTTACAACTCTACACTCTCCATAACATATTTCCCACAAGGATAACAAAAGAAAGTACTTTTTATTGAAAATGCTTTCATGCAGTCTACTTCAACAGGATTTCCCAGATATCTCTGTGGTGGTATGGAAAACACTGGAATAAGGGGTTTGCTTTGTTTACTAAAACAGAAAGTTATCTTTAGCTTTAGTTGTGTATAAGCTATCATAGGCCTTTGTGCTATAACTTTAATTGAACATATTTAATGTTTCTAATTTCCATTTTCATTGTCGGTGCAGAAACTATTTTTGCTGGAAGAGCTAACAGGATTTTAGTTGAAGAATATTTGTTAGTTGTAGTTACAATCGCTAGGCATGTCTTTAGTCAAATTTAAATTAACAGTAACTGCATAAATGAAGCATCCCATGTCATGGTAGCACTCTAAGTGAACTATTTACTTACAAAAGCTTTTGAATCTTTTCCAGAGTAGAGACAGTGGGAAGAGTTGCAGAAGAATAATAAGACACAATCAATGTAATACCTGGAGGGACTGGAGCAGAATGAGAAACTGAGTGTGGGTATCACCAGAAGGGCATCAGGGACTGTTAAAGCTGGTTCAACAAAACCAGCTACTGAAAACACAACTTGTCCTCCAAACAGCTCAGAAAAACTGCTTCCGCATCTTCCCCTTGCTATTGCCCTTTACCCAAAAGCCTGTCTTGTCCTGTTTTAGGCTGCCTGGGGTTTTGCCCTGTCTGCTGAGGAGTGGATGCAGAAGTTCCCATCTCTCATGTGCAGGAAGCCAGCATCTCCTAACTGTCCTCCCTTTGATCGCATGCCCAAATCACCCTGAGTACACCACTGCTCCTTCACTGGGACACCTGTCCTAATATCCTCTGACACCTGTGCAGTGACTCTGTGAATATTGGCCATAAACATAAAATCCAAAGGAAGGTTGTAAGTTATTTCCCCCAGGCAGTAAATAAGTAGGTGAAATAATATTACTTCAGTCATTTAGGCTGGGTTTTAAAACACATTTAACAACCAAACATGCTGTGAGGCACTAGAAGAATTTCCAAAATCATGACAAGAATTCCCATCAATTTAAATAGGAATCAGGCAATCTAAGAACTTCAGGAAATCCCATGTTTAAGAATATATCTCCAGGCAACAAGCACTTTAGTATCTCTAAAAAGCTGTCTTTTCACTCATTGCCACTGCAAATTGGTATGTTCAAACTACAAACTTGAAAATATATTTTTATCACTATATTCAAACTATTTAGAGTATTTAACTGATCTAATAAATGACTCTCCTTTGTTTCACTTCTTATTCAATTGGCCTTTTTATGGATCCATCCAGCCCATTGCAGAAAAGACTGAATGATGGTCTTTTCTCACATCACTTCCCAAAACCAGCATTTGCAAATTATCTCTGTCTTTTTCTGTTGACAGCTTGGACTGATTTTAATTTACAGTCATCTTGGATTACTATATATTAACAAAGTCCCTTGCTAACATTGCCAACACATGTCCAAGGTTCATTCAAACTCAGGCTCTTTGCATTTATCACTATGTTAACTGAAGTCATTGTAAGGTTTCTTCTTTTTCAAGCTTGCCTTTAAAAGCTGGCAATTTAAAAAAGCTGACAAAAGAAAAAGTAAGGGTGGCATATCATGAAGGTTTAGATCTTATTCTCAAATGGGTTTGCAAACCTAGAGCAAATGTAAACTAGACTCTTGTAGGTTTTAAGAATGCTATTTGGAGCAAGGGAAAGGTTTTGTCTGCAGAAAATCTCTGTGTGTGCATATGTGCATAGAATACACTGTGAATCTAGCATTTTTAGGTATTCAGCATTTGCCTTTTCTATAGACACTTTCTCAAAAGTGCATCAAAGTGACACAGAGGACTTCAAAGAGCTCTTTTCTCCAGAGCACATTAGTGGACTAGAATAGATACTGCAAGACCACCACCACTGCAGAACTGCTTCTTTCAGCAGCTCCTGCTTAGGAAAACTTTTGTAAGGAAGAATGTAGTTGAAATAAATAAAATAAAATACATATATATATACATCCATATACTGTTTTTACAGAAGAACTTAACTCCACTTAAACATACTTCAGTGAATAAATAGG
Source organism: Agapornis roseicollis (assembly GCA_002631895.1). Lineage (NCBI taxonomy): Eukaryota > Metazoa > Chordata > Aves > Psittaciformes > Psittacidae > Agapornis > Agapornis roseicollis. The sequence continues at coordinate 94,000 of NDXB01009195.1, forward strand.
ATGAAGGATGCAAAAATTCCATCCAAGACTTCAGACCCATGCCTGACCTGGAGTATTTGCTAGCTTTTGCATTGCAGTAATTCTGTTTGCAACCCTTGCACACCAGCTGTGCATGCTGATCCTGGATTTCTTTTAATAAGTTTATGTTTTTATTAGTACAGTTTGCCTAGGTTATTGGAGACTGTTCTAGTATAATACATCCCAAACACCAATGGTGCAATGAAACTGAATGAGGGCAACTCCCATCTAATCAGACCTGCATGAGGAAAAAGGTAATCCACTCAATGAAAAAGATTTTAATGATGGTTAAGCAAGAGTTAACAGATGTGTACTTCTAATTTCCAACATAAAAGCTTCCCTACACAGGCTAAATACAACTTCAAGCCCAAATACACAACCCCAGATCTTTCCCCAGTAACAGCTGTGTAAAATCTTTTAGTCTTTTGGCTGTTACCATCCATATGACTGTAGGACAAACTTTGGACAATTTTATTTATTTATGTGTTTGCAGATTGCTAACTTTGGTTGTTGGGGCTTTTTTTTTCCCAGTAGAAGCGAAGCTCTGAAAGTAAATTTAATCCTACTATCAAACCCACTTTTCTTAGTTACTTCTCGGAGGGGCGTAGAAGCCACCTGTGAAGTCCCCAAGATCAGAGCACCACAAGCTGAAAATCTCTATTTTAGAAAATGCAGCTGCACAAATTGCAGTTTGTACAACAGGGACTTTGTTACTGGTTGTCACATAGATAGAAGAAAGAACTCTCTTTGACTGTCCCAGCCCAGGTTAAGATTTTTAGGTGTTAGCAGCTAGAAAACCCAATATTTTTACTTGCAAACTGAGCAAGTCCATGAACATGAAGCTTTTCTCACTGCCTCTTCCACTGATTCCTTCTTCAGGACTGAACTGAGCTTTGAATTAATGCACAAATCTGATAAAGGACAAAACAACATTTAAATTTCCATTGATAAATACCCAGCTAAAAACAATTACTTCTACTGTGTTCATTAAGAAAATGTTCCTTTAAAGTTGTAGAGATGAGAGAGTTAAGGTTCATCATGTTACTGCACAAATGTGAAAATGTTCGTAAAATGCTCAGATTGTGCTTTTAAAAAGCTGGACCTTTCTCTTTCTGTTTCTAACATACCTTAGGTCTTCCTAACACCACCTCACTGACAAAGAGAGTCTTTTAATTTCTGAGGACTGAAGCTGACTATCACCATGGCTAGTCTACCTGGGCTCAGAGTGCAACAGTAGGAAGAGAAGATGGGTTTGAGCTGGGAGTGTTAGGGCTAAATACTGAGCTGCAGAAGGAGTTCAACACCATTATATAAAATAGGAATATTAGAGTAGGGTAGCAACCTAAAAATACTGGGTAATACTGACTGAATTCCCATAATCAGGTGTCCTGGGTTCAGCAGTTGCAGTCAGTTTTATTTCTCTTTAGTAGCTGGTGTTTTGACTTAGCCCGGGAACAAGGCTGATAAGGCCGATGTTTTTGGTTGCTGCTGAGCGATGTTTGCCCTGACCAAGGACTTTGTGAGCCTCATGCTCTGCCGGGGAGGAGGGGGGCCGAGAGGAAGGAGGGACAGAACCCAAACTGACCAAAGAGGTATTCCATACCATAGCACGTCATGCCCAGGGGGTAACTGGGAGTTACCTGGAAGGAGAGAGAGCTTTCCGGTCAAGCTCGTTTTTGGCGGGTGGTATCGTACCCTCTTCCCTTGTTTTCCTTACTGTTATTATTATTGGTGATAGCGATAGTGATTTGTGTTATACCTTAGTTACTGGATTGTTGTTATCTGAACTCGTGGGAGTCCTTCAGCTCATCTTTCCTCCCAGTCCTCCGGGAGTGGGGAGGAAAGAGGGGAGGGCCAGAAAGGGGGGGGGTGGTTGAGTGAGTGAACGTGCTGCCTGGCTGGGTTTAAACTACGACATCAGGTTCTCTGCTGCATTACGGTTTTGCATAGATATCACAGCCCTAGAACCCTGTCATTACAGTAAAGAAAGACAGCAGTAACTGACAGGATAACACCTTGTTTTAACAGATTGGATTGATTTGCCCCATTCTGCTCCAGATCCACATTACAGTATCTCTGCAATAACTAAGCATAAATAGACAGTGCTAATTGCTGATCTAAGCATCTAAACATCACTGATAACTTAGTAGAGAAATAACCTATGTGATCATGTCCTGTGGTCAGCCCACAGAGTTTTACTCTTCTTGCATACTCATTTCATGCTGTCCTGTCCATTAATCGTAATTCATCTTTCAAGTACTTAGTCAGTTTGTTCTTGACCTCATTACTCCTGTTGGAAAACTGTTCCAGAAGCCCAGAGCTCTGATACCGGGAACCCTCTTATTTTCAGCCTAAAATTACTCCTGGCCAGTTTATACTCATGTTTCTTATTTGATGCTGCAGAATATGCAGGTGAAGAGTCAGGAAATGCAACCCACATTCTCAGCAGGCCAGTACTTCAAAAACAGTGTTCAGCTCTTAGCCTACACCTTTTGTCAGGCAACCTCAAGCTGGTATAGAAGCCTGCAGCACATTTCTTACTGGCTTTAACAGAGGGAAGAACATAAGTCTGATGCTGTTTACAGTGATCCATACACACTTTAAACAGCCCAGGTATTTTGCTCAGTGAAAGTATGCTGAGGCTAAGAGTTTTAGGATTATATAAATAAAGCATCTGGAAAACTAACTTTTAAAAAGCAAACCCTCTGCATTAGTTACACATCTGTCAAAAACCAAGAGTAATCTCCAAATGAGAGAAGCTGCTACAAATTTCAGGTGATACAAGTGCCCTGTTTCCATTTCAACTGGAAAAGCCTACTGACCTTGCTGGCTCTAACGTTACCTGAGGTGAGACCAGAAGAGATATAGTGTTGGGTCAATAGATACTGATACCTGTGAATCCAATACTGATACCCGTATATCTAATTCAAGCGTTTGCTTTCTGAAACTGTATCCACCTACACTGCTTTTTATTAACAGGCCATTATGAATGTGCCTCTGTCAAATTCACTGCTAATGGAAATGTAAATACATCCCTTGATATTGCAAAAAAATGATCTATAATGAACTGAGAATGATCATGGTACATGCGGCTGTGAAGAGGTCAGCAGCAGTGCAAAAAGTCAATTACCTGACACTCTCTGCCAGTAACAGGCTAGTTTGTCCCATGCTTCTTTGGTAAGAAACAGGTGCTTCCTCTGCCAGCTCAGAAAGTACAGAACACTGGTGTTAGGAGCACTTGACTCTCCAGTCAGCCTTTATCCCCCTGAGAAGCAGGGACACCTCTCCTAATGTCTTTGCAGGAGAGGAAGTAGAAAGGACTCCACCCACAAAAGGAGTGAATTAGTCTCTTAACCCGCCAGACAAACCCCGCACCCTGCTTGCCACCAACACAGCAAGATAATAGACATCTGAAGAAGTGGCTGAGGAGCACTTTCTGGATACCCCGTCTTCTTTGCCCACACTGCGAAGTATCTCCAAATCAATGTCAACCAGTTCTCTGGGGCTTTAGGAAGACAAAAGAAAAAGTAAGACTGGCATATCATGAGGGTTGAAGGTCTTATTCTCAAGCAGGTTTGCAACCTTAAGTTTGCAAACCTAGAACAAATGTAAACCAGATGCCTGTAGGTTTTACAAATGCTATTTGGGAGCAAAACTTTTTGTCTACAAGTAAACAGTCATGACATTCCTACTTCACATGCATCATGTTTGGATTGCCCAGAGCTACCAAAATTAGGAAACTGTCAGTTCTGCCTAAAATTCTTCAGAGAATTTGCAGGAGATGTAAGGCAGTAGAAAGTGAAGTGCAAGGATATAGTAAAGCAGAGCAAAAACATAACCAAATGTGCTATAGTGAAATCAAATTTGATAAATTTGAGCTTAAAAGACAGAAAACCACCCAGTTGAAATTTGTATTTATCTCCACTGACATACATGGCAGAAATAGGATGGCATGACAGAGAAAAATCATTTCAGAAGAAAATTTATTTATGGTTTAATGACATTTAAGCCAACTATTATTAAGTTAGCTGAAACGAAAAAGAAATCACTGGCAAATTGGAAAAGAACAACCCTTAGGTCAATCTGACAAATTTGTTATCCTGTGTGTGGGAAAACATCCCTTGCAAAATTTGAACTTCACAGCTGGATGAGAACACATAAGCAAATTTAATGCAGAGCATAAACTGTTGGTTGTCACCATCAACAGCAATGTACAATCAGAGCACACGACGTAAATGAGAAATGACCGGCCTCTCTCCCTTCATTTAAAGCTGCATGGAAATCCAGATTTACCAGCAAACCTAGGCTCTCTCCGTCTCTCACTGGGCCAAAGCTTTATTGAAGATCTGCTCAAAGCCACTTCACATACCATGTTTGAAAAGAGTTAAATAGCAGATCCTAGAATACCCTCGATCTCTCCACAGCCTCTGCCTAGCAGCATTGCATTTCCATTTGAACTACAAATGACCCTGTACACACAATCATGTAATTCATATTTATATAAACAGAGGGTACAGTATGTATAATTTGAAAGATTTCTGGGAGGGGATGCATCATAACTAAACTCCTACTTTTCCCTTGGGGAAACAATCCCATTTGGTTGTAGTTAACTTCAAAGGAGAAAAGTATTTTCCCTTCTGTGTCAATAATTTAACAGAAATTTGTCATTTCTGTCCACAAATCAAACTTTCAGAGTCGCTCTGTTAGCAGTAAAGCAGTAACACACACACACACACGTAAGCTCACACACCCCCACATACACACAGAGAGCACAACTGCAACACAATGAAATGCTCCTGCAGCAATTTTTAACCATGCAAATTGAGTTTAGTTTCACTGAATTGCCAGAAACCTCTCTGCACTGGGGAGTTGTATTTCCAAGCACATACCATGGGACCAGGACCTTTGGTGACATGCTGTTCCAATTTGATTGAGGTCGGGTTGTTGGCCAGCCCTTTCAAATCATAACCAGCAGAGAAATTACCTCCTACGAAACACCGTGGAAAAGCGAGACTATGCAGCAGCAAACCCAGGAAAGCTTCATTCTGGGGTCAGTGCAGTTTTAAGCATCGTTAACATTTTTTTCCCCTCAGAGTTTGTCCAAGAGCTGTTTCGGGGGAGGCTGAAAGGACACTGTTTGCTTTTATCTGGAAATTTATGTTGCCTCAATTGCCTAATTCAGAATTCAGTGGAGGAAAAAAAATGTATGAACATTTAAAGCAACAGATTTGGATTAGAAAAATTTACACATAAATCTTAGGCAATCACCACTTTTTTCCAACCCATTCACTGCCCACAGCACATTGCTAGGAAGGCATTATTTTCAAAACAAATTAATAAGTGCAGCAATGTCTATTGTCTATAATAAAGCGTACAGTTTAATTCATACCAAGTCAAACTCTCCCAGTTTTAAAAGTCTGAAAACACATTACCCAACTGTGTAAGAACTGCAGCTGTGCTTCAATGGGAGTAACTTTAACCCTGGATGACACCAGGTTGATATTCCCATGCTTTCAGATCCCTGGCTGTGAAAGCCTCAGCAGGGTCACTGTGCATCTTTGCAACTAAGCTCTGCTAGGAGCTTTCTTTGGTTATTTGCTTCCCTGCAGAAAGGGTTGCTAGAAGCTTCCACCCTTGTAAAGTTGATTTTAGGTCAGACTACAGCATTTCATAATGGTTTATAATATTTGATAGATCTGTTCAAATTCAATGAAAAACCTAACAGCTAGAAATAAGTTCCTAGGTAGATGCTAATCATGTATCCTGCTTTCAAGTGTTTTAGTTTCATTTAGACATCATTTGAATTCTAAAATTCAATGGGGCTTTGGGCCCTATAAGTAAGTAATATTTAGAGATATAAGGCCAGTAGATTGGAGTAGTTTCCTGGACATATCATTGAGATTATACTAATATAAATTAGATGGAAATCTGACTCATACATTAGAGCTATTTAAACACAAAGAAACAGTTATAATACAGCTCTCTCTTTCAGGTTTATAAAATATAAGTAAGAGAAGACAAAGTACTCCTTTCTTACTTATGTTAATAACTGTTCACACCACCATGGAAATTCAAAGTTCCTTACAGAGGTATAAGTTATATCTAAAAACTGCAGGGAAAAGTCATAGGATACTCTGACCAGCTTGCAGCAGCACTCCATGTCTTGTTAACAGCAATACATGTTCAGTAACACCCATTTCCTTAAGACTGCAATATGCTAAATGCATGTAGAAGGCTTTTTTTACAGGTTGGAGAACTACTGTGTGGTAATGAAGCAAGTTTTAAGCACTGATGGATATAAAAGAGGGCAGAGGAGAAAGCTGTTACAGATAATCTTAATTCTTCTCTCGCACAGCCTAATAGTTCCCCTTTCCACTTTTCACTTTAGTGCTCTCTAATCCAAGGGAGCAGTGAGGGAACGAGCCTCTTTTCTGATGTGGGTTTGCCAGATGCTTGCCACCTCCTGAAGGCCTTCTTCATTGGATAAGCACATGCCTCAGCATGTGAGCATGCGTTACAGGAGTCATGAATCACAACTCCTAAAGTTCTAAATGAATACCTGTGTCTTCACCCTGAGCAAAGAGCTCTATCTGTGGGGCTAAGAAAATCTTTGTGCAAGGCCCTGCCCCAGCAGCAATCAGTATATCCTCTAAAGTACAGAGAAGTGATAAGGTATACCAGCAGAAAATTTGTCTCACTGCTTTGCGAGCAGACAACTTGGAATCCATGATCTAAACAACACATGGATGGATGATGGATGGAAAAAAGCATGTCTCTCCAGGGAACAAACCCATCCAAAAAACTTAATTTACAGATAAATGGTGTTCTTGCTCTTTGTTGGGATTCCTATTGCTCAGCTACTGCCCATATGGTAAAGTATTACAATGAGGGAAGAGAGCAAGTATTTCATCTCCCCACAAGGAAGAAAGCAGCCTTTCCAGACATGGATGAATAAAGAAAAGCAGAAAGAAAGAAGTCTACAAAGATTGAATGGCTGCCACCAGCTTGAAGAGACAGCTAAAGCAGGTTATAAAAAAGGTTACAAACAGCTGATTCAGTCTGTTAAAATAAATAAATAAATGACAAAATTGCAGATTGAGGTTAAGGCTTTGTCACTTTATGTATTACATCAAGAGGAGAAGATGAAAAGGATTTTGTTTTCCTGCACCATGAGTGTTGCAAAGTAGTGTCTCCCCATAATGAACAATTAGGGATGTTCTGCTCCAGGATGGGGATACTTCTTGAAAGACAGTATATTGAATTCTAATGAGTCAGATTTCTTACCAATAGGTTAAGAATAAATTTGTAACTTTGGACTACCTTCTGAACCTTTCTTGGGCCTGTTGTGAAAAATGAGGATGTATTACCCTGAGCAAAGGAAAAGGCCCTCATATTGAAAACAGAAAAATATATCAACAAGTCGTGCTGGTTCTTCATCCTTGAGATGGTCAAAAATGTCTTTGAAAGAAGAGATATCTCAACATACGAGTTAGTCCCAGTGCTGTGGCAGATTAAAAAATGCACATGCAAATCTCTCCACAAAACTACTTTTGAAAGCCATTGAAAAGGAGCACTTAACGAACACTAAGAGTTGGTAACGGCTGTATAAACCTGACACCTACCTGCATCCAAAATTGAAAGCAGATTAAAACATAACCAAGATTTTTTTTCACCCATGAATGCTAACTTCCTATTCAAGCTTACAGTTTGAATGAGATGAAGAAAATATCAGGTGTAGAAATCTAAACCAGGGGAAACATGAGGGGAAAAAAAAAATATTTTCATAAATGATTGAAAGAAATAATGAATATTCTGGCTAAAAAGAGTCTCCGAGAACTACTGTTCAAAAGTATTAAATCTGTCTGTAAAAGCCACATGAGAGGGTTCAACTATTGTGGTTAAGCAGGTTTTAAAAACAACAGTGTCTGAGGAAGGCTCTAGGGCTATAAAGATATTCATTGTGGACCAGACCTAATAATGTTGAAGTATATGTTCTATATAGGGCATTTGAACTTTTAAGATTCCTAGGGGTGTATAGGATCAGGCAAGACACAGTGATTCATTCTACATCAACAGTCAATACAGTATATGGTAGCACTTATGCAGGAAAGGAATGAGCCACTTTCCAGTACTGCATCCAATGAACCATGGAATATAACATTTTTTATTTCTTGGTAGTAACTGTCAAAATGCATTCAGTTTGGGGGAGATGAAGAGGGAATGCACAAAGAAGTGTAGAATGATTATGTGTTGAAAATTAAACCCAGTTGTCTGAACTAGGAAGAACAATGTAATGTACCAAAGGAGGTCTAAAGAGTTTTGGCCAACAAATTAAGAGGTTATCCAAGATGACATATTTTGCAGATGAGAGGCAAAGGTAGCTCTCTGCAGTGCACTCCTCACCTCCGTTCTTGAGATTTGTAACCCCACAGAATTCATAGTTTCGCAGCATAGGGCTATTTCTCTCACACCTACCCAAAATCAGCAGATAATGACCAAGCACACAGAAGCTAAGCCCAAATTCTTAGTTTATGAATGTATGTGCTCTACTCCAGAAAGATTTTAAAGAACAAATTCCTATTCAAGAGTGGCATGAAAGAAGGAATTCTCTTCCAGCTGCAGACCAACAGCAATTACAGAGTTGGAAGAACTAAGGAAACCAACCTTGCCAGGATGTCTCTGGAGCCAGGGGTCTACTGGCAAAACTTTTAACTCCCAGTCTGCATCCTGAGCAAACCTGCAGGACAAGCTCTTTAAGGCACAAAGGGTCCATGTCCACCATATGGAACACCTGAATTACAGTCTAACACACTGTTTCACTGTCAGAATTTCCTGCTACCCCTCCTAAGAAGCAGTGGGAAGAAATGATTGCTACTGTGGAGCATCCATGCAAAACCCACAAATTCCTGGAAGGTAGAGAAAATGCCAAATGTCTTGGTGCTGCAACCATTGGCACTGAGACAAGACTAGAGAGATAGAGAGTGTGCTCACTGTGATTAAGACATTGCTTTCCAAAAAGCAAATACAACAATTAAACAAAATAAGATGCTTGCTATGCTGATTGTGGAGATTCTTGCCTATCAGCAAGATACCAGCATTGCAGTGATTTTTCTGGTAATCTGTCCCATGTTCTTTTCTTGTACCCTGACTGATTATGCCCTGAAGAGATACTACATTCCACAAAGCATTGAAAAGAGAACAAGCACAGAGCCAAAGCAAGCCTTGCAATGACTGGAGCCAAGATGAAGGGGTACCCAAAGGGAGGTTAGGCAAATGATGTAATTTGAGTGTTTTGGACAAGGGAGGATGGTATGCACTTCTCAAGGCTGTGTATGTATCATGAAAAACAAAGGGAGACTGCAGGCTTGTAACTGCCATGTGCCCTGCATTTTAAGGATGGATACACAAAATAAAAAGTTTAATATATTTCCAGAGAGTTTTGACAGTGTATGCTAGAAATACATCCCCTTCCAATCCACAGCCATGTTTCATTACTGAGGGTATACCTCCTTTGTACATGCAACTGGGCCAGACAGAGAAAACTAGATTAATTTTTGGGTGACTGAGGTATTGTTATTTTTAGGTGCCGCAAGAAAACTCAGCTGCTGATTACGTCACACTGATGGAAATCAGAACACAGCATTTACTTTAATACCAGACTGTAGGACAACACAAAAATCTTCAAAATGTAAAAGGAAAGCAGGAATATCCCATGTGCAACTTAACAGACAGAACCATTTGAAAGGCTACAAAATTCAATGTTATCATTTTCTCACTCCATTCATTTTGGGCTCTATATAATTCACATGAATGCCCCAAAAAATAAAACTGTAAATCACACACACGTACCCTTTTTTGTTTCCTCCTTTTCTTTTTATAAGTTTGTTGCAACCATTTTCATAAATTTGTAGTACTTACAGTACCACTGCTTCCAATGCCTTCCTTTCCTCTCTTTCCTTTGGATAAGAATGGCATGGCTTTGTAATTATGTATATATTAGTATTGTGATCATAAGTATTATAAAATTATCAACAGTCTGGAAACTGAGAAAAAAAGTGAATAGTTAAGCTCAGGGTGGTGTTTTCAAAAACTACGTGTTATTCTCACTGTTTCTGATTCAGAATGCTCAAGTTAAGGTATTTTAGATGCTTTGGTTTTTTTTTTACTCCTTTGCATTATTTGTCTGAAAGGTATTTCAGACACTGAAAGTGGTTAAATGCTTTCTCTACCTCATTCCAAGGATGCCAGCAACTGTCCCACAGGCATAGAGACAAAAGCTCTGCCTCAGCCAATAGGTCATGATGACTGTCTAGTTTAAAGCACAAGCAGAGCAATTATGCCTTTGTTGAGTCAGACTGTAAGGATGCCATCAGCTTAGGCACTCCAAAACCTATGAAAGAGTTTCCCACAAAATAAAACATAGGCAATCTTGGGAATTATCATTTCAGGAGCAGCTGGTTATATCAGGAACACAGAAATTTTTGCGAGAATACGATGTCATTCTGAATAACGAGAATACCTGTGTTTTTTTCAAGATTTGGGAGTTAACTAGCGTTGCAGGAAAAGAACAAGAAAAGATATTGTGACTCACACTACAGAAGCCATGAGATATGAGAGCAGAAGACAGCTAAATTCATGGAGGCAGCAACTCTATGGAGGTAAATGAAGATACTGCCAATTTGGCCCAGCATATTTTTGTTGGAGTGTGGGAACAAAACTGTTTCAGGACGAAGGAAGTGGAGCTGTTCCTCCTGAAGCTCCAGGCTCTCCTCTGACACTCATGGGACAATAAACCAAAATGCTGATATAGTCATTGTTTCTGTGTGTCTTTGAGAAGTAGGATGACTTACATCACAAGCGTGTTCCTTGCTATAGGAAGCAATATGTGCCATATTGCCACATATATGACTTCAGTTCAAACAAATCATAGAAAAGCTAAGATCCCAGCAGGTTGGAACAAGCAGGGTGCTTGTATCTACAGTTACTGGGTAATATGATGTTATACGGCTGACTAATTGGTTTGTTTGTTTTGTTTTGTTTTGTTTTATAATTAGAAGTAAAGACACATTAAATTTAAATTTGATTTTCTTTGATTCACTAAACATAGCAAGATGAACTGCACTGGAGATAACTAGCTTGCAAAAGCCTGGCCATCTCCAAACTTAGATCTGTAATGTTAGGTTGGGTGTTTAACTGCTTCTTCCCTGAAATAGCTGTTTTAGCTCAAAAATGATAGGAAGATTGGATTTGGACTTTTCCAGTTCAGAAACAGAGTTCCACTCATTTAGTTTGTATTTTTAAAGTGTGTTGAAAATCTGCAACATAAAAATGAGTTATTTATTTCTTATTAATGATATTTAAAGGCTAACAATCAACATTTGATACTCTAGGGTGCCAATCTCACCCATATGTACCTAGATATGTTAAAATATACGTCCATAGGTGTATCTTTCATAATATTTTAAATCAGAGAAATGAGGTTAAATTGCTAGCTTAGTTAATTTGGGAGCAGAATATGCCTTCAATTTACTCTCTTTGTACTTACAGCAATGATAAAATCAGCGCTGAGGCTGGATAGTTTCTAAGGTAAACCAGAGCACAAGAGCATACATGCAGAAAAACAAGTTAATATAATAACAAGGGCAATTAATTATAAGTGCTGTTCCTACTGAACCAAATGCAAGGTGTCATTGCTGAGATTTTCCCTAACTAACACTGCAGGAACTGCATTCCTAATACTTTAATGATAAACAACAGATATAAAAGTTCTCCACCCAGACAACAGTAGGGCACTAACTTCAAATTAGCAATTAATAATGTCTCTCCCTGTTTTCTATCTTTGGTTGACAATTCACAAAAGTTCTTTGATATATTCTTTGAAGTGGGACAATGGGTTGGAGTTTCCAGAGCTGGGGTTTATATATCACCTATCCACTATTCTGCTGCTAAACTTTCAAGATAAATGAATATCGTATGAATAAGATGGACACATTAAATAACATGCATGCTTTCTTTCCCTATTTTGGGTTTTGCATTCACATGCCCTGGCTATGCTAATGAGTAGAGCAACCCAGAATTACTAGTGCTAAGGATCCAATGTCTGCACTACACACATTTCAAAGTGGGATTACTTTCCTTTAATTCTGGTGTGGTCCCATGGACAGAACGCTAGGCAGTGGTTAGAGCACAGCCACTGAAGTACATCTTCCAGTTCAGTGTCACGTGGAAGCAACCTAGCTTCTATACTTAAAACATGAAAGAAAACATAGTAAGAGAGGACATTCAGCAGCTAGACTTCGGAAATACACCCTTAATCCAAAGTAATTTGCTAATTGAGATGCGTCCTATGTTTCACCCTCACAGATGTGCTAGCATGGAATGAAACAGGTCACGGTGTTTTTCTGGTATTCCATATAAGCCATGCCTTCATGCAAAGAAAATAAACATTCTCAGAAGTCACACAGCACCCCAATCACTATAATTAAAATAATTACCAGGTTAGACTTCTTGTGGGACAAAAGGAAGGAAGCCACATTGCTTTACAATGGATCAGGCATAGATACTGAATTTTCTGATTAACACATTGCTCTACATCTTTAAGAGAACAAAAATAAGACTTACTAGTTCAAGACAAATCAAAGATGCATTTTACAGCAAACACCAAAGAAAATCAGTATGGCATTTTTAAACATTTCACCTAGCCTCAATTTCAGTTCAAATACATGAGTGGACTTCTAAGTAAAATGTTGAGTATTTCATAACTGAGGCTTTTCACATGTCCATTTTCATCCATTTCTTGAAAATTGTAGGGAATTAAGAACTTTTTCCTTAAGTAGACACAAGTCACATCTCATTACTCATTTATGTAACGAAGTTTTAGGAAGGCAAAGGAGACAGTAGAGGTGTGAACTCACTCAGTCCTTTCATTTCTTAGTGTCCAACCATTTTAGCATCTCCAGTGACGGGGAGATCAGAAAAGAGATTTTTATACTGAAAAGTCCAAATTTCAATCTGGCTTTATAAAATAAAATAAAATAAATACAATAAAAATTAGTTTCACACTGTTTATAGAATAATTTTTTATTTTTTTTATTTTTTTTTTTTTTTTTTTTTTTTTTTGAAATTTTTTTTTTTATTTCATAAATTTTTTTT
>NDXB01009195.1:107305-177249 GCA_002631895.1 Agapornis roseicollis
TTTTTTTTTGTTCCTGGAGAAATGCCATTTACAATTACAAGAATTGCTGTGTGTTAAAGCATTCCCTTGACAGCTTACCCTGTCAAAGTAAAACTGAGACATCATTGGTAAGTGCCAGCAGAATGGCTCTGCCACAGTGAAAGAAAAGGATTCAACATGGCTAGGACCCAACTCTCTGGCTAGCTAGCTATCCCTAAGGAAGAGCTGGTAAAGTTAAAACTCCACAGCAAAAAGCCAGAAAAAGAAGAGTATTCACAAATTAACTCCTTTAAGCACAAATGCAAGCTAAGGAAGAGAGCTGCCCTGGGGCTTGAAAGAATTGCTGCAGTTGGAGAAGCAGGAACAAGAACAACTCTGAATATTTTTCTCAAACATAGTGACGAAAGCCCTTGGAAGCCACTGGAGGAGTAAGGTGAGGGCTGAGAGATTATATTCCTCTGCTGCTCACTCTGCTGTGTCTCTAACATTCTTATATGGCTTATGAGAAAAGCCTGTGCTTTTAGCAAGTTCTTTTTCAAAGCATGTACTTTCCACTTTAACTGTGATTTGTTCTTGACCAGCAGGATGATAAATTTGAGTGCTCAAGTAATCAGAAGTCTGGAAAAAGCCAAGCACTGGCTGGGAGGGAGCTAAGAGAAATTTAATACCTTCTTTAAGGCCTCAGACACACAAATTAAGAAGGCCACAACAACGATGGCCAGGCATAGTCCCTGCAATTGGAGAATAAGCGTTTGAGGACCAAAGAGACAAGCTGTTTTTTTGCCCAGACTTATATGGTTAGAAAGCACACAAACCCCATAGTGAGCTCACACTGTAGCAATCCACTGACCATCCGCTGTCAGGGCTGACAGTCCTAAGAAACTTCACTTTTTTCAGGAAACAAAGCTAAAGCAATCCACTTAAAACATATTGAACATTAGTAAAGTAAAGCACCATTTTCCTGGTTTATGGCATTTTTAACATCAACAGGCTTCTGGACTGCCATAATGGCTCACTGCTTTTCCATGCTGACACCTCTTTTCTCAAAAACAAAAAAACAGTTGGACTAAACCCACATTTGGGCTCATTAATGAGGGTGTCTGGGATGCTTACGTTCTCCCATTTTATCTACCATGACCCTTCAAAACAAACAACAGAGGTGAAGCTAGGGTATTACTTTTTTACCACCACAGAAGTTACTTCTTCACAACTGGGTTCCATCACAAAGTATGATTTCAATTTTTACACTATTATGTTTGAATGTATTTTGCTCTGTTTGTATTCAAGAAACAAGAAATTAGAACCTAAGCCATTTCCCGGGGATTAGTAAGAATGACCAGCTGTGAAGAATGGATAGTCTCAGGCACAGCTGGGGACCACTAATCCCCCTGTACAAAATGAAACATATTAAACTTTTCCTTTATGTCTTAGAGAGATCTAGTTGTGTCTGTAGGCACACACCATCTGTAGAAACTTAGCTCACAGAATCCTGCATGCTTCAAGTTGCATGAAAACTCTCTTGGTAGTCCCCCTTCAAAAACATTAACTGCTAATTAGGCAGTAATTTGGATTAAATGAGAACTGAGAAAAATTGAGTTTTCTTGAGATACAAGAACTCAAATGTACCAAGAAATTAAATCCAGGAATCAAATTCTATTCTCAGGGTAAGGAACTAGCTTGCAAACCTTCTGGGAAGGGATTGTCCTTTAGTGTGTATTCGAACAGCATCTAGCAAAATGGTTCAGATTTCTACTCACTATTGTAACACAAAACAATACAAATAATTTCAGGAATTTAAATAGAACTACTCCAAACAAATCAGGCAAAATGGTGAATACCATTTGAAGATGAAGGTACATTTCTTGTAATTTTTTTCACCACATATAGTTGAAAATACAATATTTTGCCACTAAATAGCACTATACAGGGAGCCAACAGTTGACATTCAAAAGAAACAATATGGCTGATTTTCAGCCTGTTCCAGACTACTTTACTTAACACAGGCAATTGCATCTACACAAACTGAGGTTCTGACCTTATTACTCATTTCTGATGGACCTGTGCACAGACTCGTCTCTCTTTCTGCTTGATACTGGAAGAAACGTTAATGCCGAAAACTCTTCCACTAGAGAAAGAGGGCAGGGAGACCCATGGCAGGGCATACTCTGCAAAGAGGTCCATCGATCCCGCACAGCTATCTGTTTACGCACTTGGGGATAGAAAGGCTAATGCTTGTGGGAACAGGATATTTTGTCATATATTATTATTCTGGATTGAGAGTGAGAAAAAACTGCTGGCTTTCCTTCCAAAGTTATTGTATTTTCAATTGCTCGCAAGGTCTCCCAGAGCCCAGAGAGGTATTCTGTTAAACTGAAATAAATAAAAACTGCTGTCTGATTGGCCAGAGATGAACAATTTCTACTACCCCCAGATGTATCCATCTAGGATGTGCTTATTCGTATGATATGTGAACTAATTGTTTAACACTACCCCAGAACATAGTATTGTTCACCCAGAGAAAGCTACACAATAGAAATTTATTGACTCATCACACTACTATTTTTTAGCCAATTATGTGCCAGGATTTTTCCTTCGGATATATAACAATAGCAGAAAGATGCTTCATTTCCTTGGGACTATTACTCTCTTGGGTGGCAAAATTAAAATCAGCCTCTATAAAACTCTTGTGACAGCTTACAGCAGCCCCAATCTGCACAAAGGGTATCCTTTATGCTTATACATTATTAACAGCAATCTGGAAAACGGAGGGGGGAGAAGAGGGTGTGCAGTGCAAAACCCAGTGTCTTGTGGGCCAACACAAAACCTTTGCGCCATCTCTATTCCACCAAAAGCTATCACACAGGGCATCAGCCATCATAATCATAATGGGGTCCAGAGGCAAGGGGATGGCGGCAATCACAATAATTACTGAATAATGAGACACTTGGTAGCAAATGGCCTTGCCATTTTGGCTAAAAAAATCATTAAAAAGTAAAAAACCAGAGCTGACCTATTCATTCTATTGCTCTGGAGACAGCTGCCAGGTGGGAGATACCACAAGGCCTTTCTCACCCCCACTCCCAGGCCTGGGCACAGAAGGTGGAATTTTCCCTCTTGTCCTATTAAACAGAACAAAACCCACGATCTTAACGTGAAAAAGACACTCAAA
Organism: Agapornis roseicollis; assembly: GCA_002631895.1. Classification (NCBI taxonomy): domain Eukaryota; kingdom Metazoa; phylum Chordata; class Aves; order Psittaciformes; family Psittacidae; genus Agapornis; species Agapornis roseicollis. Next base: position 110,454 of record NDXB01009195.1, read on the forward strand.
CGCTCTCAGGCACAGGCACGCCGGCTCATGCCTGCCGTGTAGGTGCGAGCCACCGCAGCAGCAGCGCCCTCTGCCGGCTACCTGCCGCTACGGCGGCTGCCGCAGCCGTCAGTGAGGCACCTGCTGCTGCGCCCCGCCGTGCCGCCGAGGGGCGCCCTGCCCGGGCCAGGCCGGAGCGGGCCCGTGGTGTCCCTCCACGCCTCTGCCTGGCCGAGGCCCTTCGGGCTGGGTCGGGGTTCTTGCTGAAGCGCTTGACTGGCTGCTGTGTTCAAGTGAGCAGCCGAGATTATGAAAACATACATAAAATACATATTTACACACACGCAGAGTGCTCGGGTTGTGCCGCAGCACGGGCAAGGTGGAAAAGAAGATTTAATGTTGTTACCTCCTGGGTTAAACAGCATGGTTGGTTACTTAAGTGACGATCTGTTTGCAAAGCTTATGACATACAGAACAGCGTGGAGAGGCACCTTTTGCTAACAGCATCTCAGTAACTGCCTGAGCACCACAGAGGCTCAGACACACGCACAACACTGGCAACGATCCCCAATAGCAGTCTAGACAGTTGGTTTGGGTGGGAAGTTCTGTAAATGTCTGTTAAATCTAGCAGACAGCCCTCACAGCGTCCCCTCACAGCCATCACAGCTGCTCTATCCACTAATCCAGGAACACTGGCTTCGGCAAACGCTAGTGCGCAGCCCACGGAAACATCCCTGGGCACCTCGTGCTAAACGCGCGCTGCTGTTCTCCACGTGCCTTCGCACTGACAGTGTCCCAGCTGAACAAGCCCTCTGGGCAATCAGGAGGCTGAGCAGTGTGCACAGGATCCCACTGCTGCTCCAGGTCTAGCGCTTTTATCGCCTCTGCATAATAACTTAGGCGGATAACCTACAACTCAGACATCCCAGCATGAGTGCATCCACAACTGCAGACATCACATAATAGCATATCTCTGCAAGGGAAATTTTTATGCCTTCTACAGATACTCGTAGCTTGATTTTTCCAAATTCCTCTCCTAAAGAGACCTTGATGAAAGTCCTTTCTAGTCCAAAAACACCCACTTTACTTTTGAATGATGCTAGTCTCAGCTTGTGTAGGCAAAGCCAACTTTGCTTTTAACTGGTGAAGGAGCAAAAGTTTTCAAAGCTCATATTCTGAGCATTTTCCTTTATGAAATCTCAGGCATTTGCTGGTAGATGGCTGCTTCGGCCATGTGTGAATTAACTGCTTGCTTTTTCTCCATAGTCTCTTAGTATATAAAAGAAACACATCCAAAACTGAACGCTGTAGGTCAAAACACATATATCCATACATCATTGCAGAGCGGCTACCCAGCTCTTGTAACCTGGCTCTGACTTGGCCTCTTCACTACAGTTTAGACTGGAATAGTGCTTTGGAGTCTGTTATGATAAAGGCCTGTTGTAACACAGAATCAGCAATAGCACTGCCTGTTAGTAACACACACACTCCACAATTCTCATCATGCATGTGAAAACTTCCATATGTTCAGCTATAATTTTTAAAATGTGGTTTCCTGTTTGCTTTTTCAGTGAATGCTCTTCCTCATAAAGTCTGCAGTCCATAAGCACTCTGCAGCAAGTCTGGACTAGATCTGAAATATCGCTTCCAGGTACCATCCCAATATCTGCTGATGCTAGAGGTAACTTCTCAGTCTGCATCATCATGGGGAAAAGTCCATCAGCTAAGGCTCCCCAGAGCAGGACTGACTGGCTAATATGGCTAAATAGGGGACCTGAACCAAGTATATTTTCCTTGTTCCCCCTTGCTATGGATAGAAGACATAAGAGCTTCAGTGTTGACAAAATTGGGGTCTGCTCCTCAGGCACCTTTCCTTTGGGAACAAATGAGTTGGGAAAGGGTATGAATTTTGCCCAGATGTCTCTCTCCCACACTGTGAAGGCAGAGCAGGCAGGCAGTGCCCAAAGGATACATCACATCTGCTGGCAGGCCCTGCTAGTCACTGTGTTATGGGGTAGTCCACCAAGGCATTGTCTACCTCCTGAAGCAACATGTGCCTACACCACATCATGGCTAAGTGAGAAGCCCTGCTAGCTCCAGTCAAGGCTGTGTGTGGATGACCAGGCAGAAGGCACAAACACACTTTGGCTATAGAAAAGGAAGGGGCAATGCCTGAGCCTCAGTTTGGATAGCAAGTTTTAAATATCAGCTTGATCTGGAACTTCTCTTCCTCTACTGAAACTACGCCACTATGAAGCATGCAAAACCTAAAGATGAAACTATTTTGTAGTACACTGATTTCCTTCTCTTATTTCTCAGTGTGGGGTATGCTGGTAGTAAAACAGTAGGCTCCCAACAGCAAAGCTTGTCTTTCAGACTGGCTGTGGCAGAACCCTAAACACAAGAAGATCTTCAGCAATGAGAGATTCAACTCTGATGCCCTGCCTCATCATTCCTTGAGTCCTCCCTCTCCTGAGGCTAGCAATTAGTGCAACAATTAAAAGGGACTCAGACTGCAACATCTCAGTGTAAGACTTTGTACTGGTTATACCTTTTTTCCCTTCTGTGTGAAATACATCAATGTAATCAGTTCACTACTTGATCACTTATCAGCAGTAGATAGACACAGGAAAGGCACTATTCCATTGGTCATCCTGAAGGTCAGAACACCAAGTAAACAGTTTGATCCTTGTTGAGTGCTTTACCTTGGAAGGGTCTGTTTTACAAACTTAAAGCTATGTGCTTTAAGTCTGTAAATGACAGATTTAAAGGCCAATTAGCTTGTTGGGCATGCACCTTGTTGCCATTGTCCCCTGGCTCTCTAGAATCCATTCCAAAGAGGAAATAATTAGAAAATTGCATTTGAATTTTCTATGTCATTAATGTGATGCCTTCTATTTTTCTTCCCACCATATTTCAACCACATGTCTCAAGTTTCTGTTTCTTAAATGACTGCATTGAGCTCCCCCCAGGCATGTTTATAGGCCATGTTTTAAAACAAAACACGTTTTAAATTAAAGGTCATAAGACTAGAACTTGAGGAAGCATCTGCAGTTTGCTTTTGCAAATGTTCTGTGGTGAGGTGAAGACTTCTTTCTTGAAAACTTTCTGAAAAAAACTTTGCTTTTTGAAAATGCTTTATGGGAAGAGCTTCTTCCATTTGATAATGCTCTTGATTAGAGAATGAATATCCAAAATATCTGTGTGGGAGAGACAGGAATACATCAAAATTTCAGCATGATTAGATTCATCAGTAGAATTAGGGAAAAAGTGGCCTTCCTCACTAGCCTTACAGCTCCTTATCATTCACATATTCCTCATTTTAAGGGACATCATGGGGTTTAATACCAAATTATCCATGAAAACAACAAAAAAAATGCTGTTCCCTGTTAATGTTCCAGATGTAACTAATTTCAACTGTAAAAATCAGGAATGTGCAATCTTGAACTAAATTAACAGAACTATTGCCATGGGACTTTAAGGTTCCTGTGCCGATGGTTCTTTGTGGGTTCTTTTCTTTTTGGATTCTTTATCATATGTTATATCACTTTTTTGGGTCTTAGAAGATGAAGAAATATGTCTAGGCCTCAACACCATGGTGCCAGAGTGTCTCCTAAATTATTAAAAACAGATATAGCAGCAACATGAACATCTATTTTTATGTATAGTGCAATCGTTAGTACTCTGACCCCAATTCAGAAAAGGATGTATATCCAGAAAAAAAAAGAATCAACAGATGTTTAACTAAACGTTTGGATGAACCACATGGAAGTGGCAAGACTGAAGTGCATAACTGGAGCTAAACAAGGTAATTCTGTGAATCATATATTTCATCACATGTTCAACTACCAGTGCCACAAGAAAGTAGAACGGCAGAAAACCCCACTTGCTATTGAAGAAAATATAATGTAATACAGAACCTGTTTCAAGAGTCATACATTGCTTTTAAGTTACAAATGAGTATAACATTACTGCTTATCTAACTGCTTCAACAAGGGTTTGTATCTTTCTGTAGAGCTTCACTCATTCTGATGGGTATGCATAAATGGAACCAGGAACAAATGGTGCATTTATTCCAACCACAAGAGACAATCTAGAATAAAATTTGAGGCTTAAATTAGTGGCAAGTGAATTAAAATTATAACTTCTGAGAATGATTTGTGGTCTTCTGAAACTCTAAAAAGATGAAATAATACATTGATTTATATTGGCTTACACTGCCTTTGTCAGCTGCGGAAAAGGATCAGTAATCAAAGTGATGATTTCTATGAGGAACTAATGCCAAACTAAGAACTCCAAACTATACAGTAATAAAGCTACTAAGAGCCCATATAGAATTCAGCAACTCTTGGGAAACAATTGCATCAGTTTGGAGCTGTTACGCAGAGCTACAAAATTTTTGGGTTTGCTGCAATAAAATCTGACTGAAAACAAAGTTTGGTTTCTTTTCTGCAGCCATGTGCTGCATCCAAATGAAACTGCCACTGGTTTGCTAAAAATCTGCCCCATCCAGTTTGAACAAGTTGTTTTGTCCCTATATTTCTAAGAGAATAAAGCGCATCAGTTATCTTCACCTGTCTCTGAAGATCCTTAGTGGTCTGCAGTCATATTTTAAAGTATTTAAGAATAGACATTCAGAAAAACATCTATAGTAAAAATTGGTTTAACTTGGGGATTTAAGGGCTGTTATCTTCCTGAAAAGAACAAAGGGCCTGCCAACAGAAAACTAGGACTTTGTTATTTCTATGTGCCTTTATTCTCTATACCTCTGCCCACACTTCCATTTTCACATCCAGGTGCAGCAGCCATGATCACATCCCCATTCCTGGGGCCACCTGTGCGTGTTTCCCTGTTCCAGCTATGTCTTCTAGCCAGCCAGATTACAGCATTTGCACTACTATTGCAGGCTTCAGATAGCTACTAAGGTGTCCCTGCTGACTGCCTTAACTCGGAAGCCTGCATGACCTTTGGTCTGATCCTGAATTTTGGGGAGATGAACTTCACTTTCTGGCACAAAAAAACCCCCGGACAACCTATGGAGCCACTAGATGGCACTTTCAAAACATGGTTTTGCACACTCTGCCCAGCGAGCTGCGAATCTGTGCCTGAATTGCAAGGTGAGTTGTAAACCTACATAATAAATGCTGCTTTCCAAAATGTACGCTGATTGTTCTGAACAACAGATGTATTCAAAAGGTTGACAAAGCGAAACGTCCTTTGCACCAAAGACAGAATTTCTCCTGCCTTCCCCCATAGCATCATCCTTTCTAAAATGCAAGGCCATCAGTATGTAACCATGGGCATAGTATGGCATGCTTAGCATGACATCCAATAACCCTTGTAGCATCTGTAGGGACAGAAACTTCATGACAGAGGAGATACATACCATAGTGGGAGTAACAATCTCCTTTCTCGTTTGGAAACTATCCTACAGACCAGATTTTCCAGCCATGACTTTAGGAAATCTATACATTTTGAGTATATTTTTGTATACTGCTTTGCTGTTTCATCCCTTTTGTCTCCTGCTAGAGACAGTATTGACAAATGAACTTGGTTTTTAAAAACAGAAAATGAAGTCTTATTTTAAGCAATAAGTTCTTCAGGGCAGGGCTCTCTGTCTCTTTTCATGTTTTTCTAGTGCTCAGCACCATGAAAGCACATACTAAGGTCTCAAATTTTCTGCAGTGTAGGTGATTACAGTAAAAATAATCCCATCATATAACCTTGCAAGATGTTGCTAATTAGCCATCCGAAGTATAATGACTACCTTTACCTTAAGGCAGAAAAGATGGAAACATGATACCAGTGCAACAGAGGGCCAGAGGGCTAGTCTCTAGTTTCTTCATAAGAGGGTTTCAAATCAAGATAACCTTGCAACACCCAAAATACAGAACTGCTAGGCTGTGTGCTGCTATTTGGAATTCATCACCACGGATTGAAATTTTCTAGTTTTCATTTTCTGGTCACTCATTTCCTATTCCTGTCTACAACATCTACCAGATGTTCCAGATGACATCTACCAGTGTCTGTCAGCAGACACTCTTTGTCCTTGACTCTTGTTATTTTTTAGAGCTCTGGATGCATAGTACATGGAATTAACTGAAGTTTAATGGCTGTGGTTGTCTTTGTTACAATGGCAGTAGGAAGACTGCCCTTATAAAAGTTATATGACCTCAATTCTTGAAGGATTTTCTGGAGATGGAGTGAAATGGATAACCTTCCTGGGTCCATGGAAGTACCTGTAGTGCATGGTTTAGTTGCTTGTTTGAGAGGTACTAGAAGTGTAAAACTCTGGGGAGAAAGTTCTCACAATACTAGACTTCATGGTTGAGAAAAGGAGCAGAAGATAGCTGTGTTCATGAAACAGACAAGGCTTCATTCAACTTAGCTGGCCTGTGGAAATCTAATTAACTGTGGCAGTCTGCTTAGTCTGAAAGGTTTTGGAGCTTTTGTTAACAAGGTAGCATTTTATGTGTTTTCCATGGTAATTGCTTTGTGCAAGCATATGGAAAGAGAGGGTTTATGAAAATGAAAACATATTATGAAAATATATGTCATATACACACAAAAATACTAAAAGAAACTCTTCAAGGTGCAAAGTTGAGCATATCACAATCAAGAAATACCAGAATTAATGTTACTTATGGAGCATTAATTTGGTTCCTTTGAGTCTACAAATTCTGTTAGCCTTTAATTTCATTATAATAGCTTGGTAGTGTTTCATTCCAAGCCAACACTGTTCTATTGAGAATATATAACTGTCACATTCTTTTGTTCTTGATATATATTTTATCTGCTGTCATTTCATACATGATCCTTATTTGCTGCACATTATTTAAGCCCTTCTAAGAATTTGCTCATTAGCTTTTCTAAAGCATTCATCTCTTGAATAGCTAAATGCTTCATACATTATTTATTTTCATAATACCTGTTTAAATAGAGAGTAAATGAGACAACAAAATCTTACAGATGGGAAAGGAGCCAGAAAGATTATGGTTAAAATATTCTTTTTGGCTGCTTAGCTGGCAATTCCTATGACAAGAGTTTTTACATGTTTGCCATTACCTGTCAGTTTACAAAAGCAGGACTCTACTGGTGCTCTTGCAGTAAATTAAGTAGAAACTATATTTTCATTAATTCTGAATGGCTCATTAGTATCAAAACTGGAAGAAGCAAACATGATTAATGGAGAAGCATCTATGTCCCAGCCTATGGCATCTTTCCTCTTTTTGCAACCTTCTGCTTGATTTCCTAATGTGGATAGTCCATGTGCAACTCAAGAGACAAAACTGGACACAAAGCTGGCCATGTCTTACATCCTGAATAGGATACGATACAGACAAAATGTACAATGCCTAATTGCAAAGAGAAAGTAAAAAGGGTTTGGAGACATCATTAATATGTGTGTAGGGGAGGGTTTCTCAATCTATGAATATTTTCTAATCTAAACAGCAAAGACCAAATTACAATACTCAATGTGTTTTTTCCTATCCTGTCATATGGTTCTTCTAGGCATAATTAAGACATTAAGTAAAGATGATACAAAGAATCACTTTCTATACTTTTGGCCTCTGAAGAGTGGAATAGGTGTTTGCTTGTTTTGTTTTTGTGAGATTTTTTTTTAAAGAACTCACATGTCAGCGAGGCATTGAAATAAGGGGCCAAGTTGTAAAAATGCTTTCCAGGCTGAATAAATGTCTCTGAAATTCTATTCACTGCAGTGTGATCCATACTCCAGGTATGAAAACTTTCTTCTTATTCAAGCACAAAATTTGAACAAGCCACTGTTAAAAAAATACTACATGAAGTATGTGACTAATACATCTTACAGAAAATGCTTTTGTATGCAAAATTGTTTCATAGTAGATGAAAGGTTATTATCTTAGAGTGAATAGCTGTGACTCACAGCCTGACTAATCAGAGACTGAGTGAGAAACAAAAAAGCAAATTCAGTGAAACTTGTTTGCATCAGCTAAGGAACAGGCTATTTCAGTTCAAGTTTTGTTTATATCATTAGGTTGTTGGAGGACACAGAGCTCTGAAGTACAAGGCTTACGTGTTTCAGCATATCTCCTATTCCTTCTCTGGATATCCCTCTTTCCTAATTTCATGCATGATGAAAGGAATTGACACATCCATTTCCAAGGGACAAATTGTCCAGTAAACAATGTGTAAGCAAAGGCGAAGACTTCTCACAGCAGTCCTGATATGTAGAGTACATCAGACTGCAATGAATCATGAGGACACCAACATCACACCCCATGGATGTAAGTGCTCAGTTTGCAGGTGGGAAGAGTCACATGCTCTCCTGCACCTTTTTTGGGGGTTCAGCTATGCTGAGCCCTGCAGTTCAGAACCAGGGACAGCACCTTCCCCACCCAGGCCTGTACCCCTATACACCCATGGCAGCACCCCGTGGTGCAGCGGCCCCCCACAGCAGGGCATGACTGCTGATGGGTCATCACCCAGCTTTCTACAACCACAGCAGGGTATGACCTACGGCAAAGGGGGTGGCTGGCAGAGGTGATGACTTGTCATCAGGCCAACCTGAAGCAGCAGGTGGATGAAGACAAGGGATTTAGCTCTGATTCAGGTCAAGCACTTCCAACACCTTGACAAGTTCATGAGAAATACATGTGATGTGTCACTTGAGTAGGATGGCTTATAGCTGCTGGGCTCCTCCCCCCCCACCCCCCCCCATCTTTTCCCCTTTCACCTTTCCATATTTTATTAAATACACAAGATATAGTGCATGAGTATTTGGTGCCTGATTATATTTGCTGTTTTACAGGTAGAATTAACAACAATATGACTAACAACTAATAAATGTACAGCATGATCTATTCATTTTAAGTACTAAAGTTCATCAACAAATCTGTCAATTTAATGTCAACTTTATTTCAAATTTCTGAAGCATTCTAGCTGCATTTGTGGTCAAAAAGCCACATCATATTCTTTTTCCAAATAGTCTGAAGATATGAAAAAAATCTTACTATATTGCACATTTGGCAATAGTTGGCTATACTGCACATTTAAACACACTATATACTTGCTCATAAAAGTAGTCTTGATTCTGCAAATGGTGCTACAGTTCTTTTTGTGAGTTGCAGAAAACCTGCAAGATGCATACACACACAATGGTGAGTTTATAATCACCACCTTCCAAAGTAGGAGAAAGGTCCTGGAAATCAGAGTTAAACAGAGATCTTTGTGAAGACAATTTCAGTTCGTTATAAAAGACACAGCGAAAGGATTTAAGAACGAACTGCAAGAGGAAAGGTCAAAGCAGTGAGGCAAAAGGGGCAAGATGAAAGAAAGAGGCGGGGTGAGGATTTCTTCTTTTAGGAGAGAACAGGAGAGTCTGTGAAACAACATATACTAGCAGATGGTGTGTGTTATGGAAAAGCATTTATGTATATGTGTCCATATATACATATATAAACATATATTTGCAAAATACATCAGAAAAAGGAAAGAAAATATTTCATATTTTAAATAAGGCTGGATTTAAATTATTCTAGGAATGTTAAATGTGCTGAAATGACAAGTAAAAGACTTCAGTGGAACATGGGCAATATTCCTCTGTTGCAGGGTTTTACATTTTCCTCTTACAGGAAAGAATAATGAAAAATACAAAAACTGTATGTACTAGTTAAATCCCAGATGTTGCTGAGGTCAAGGGTGGGTAAAAAGACCAGAACTGAGCAGAGAAGCTATGAGAGTCAGACGTGTTTGCATTTGGGAAGCAGGTATTTCTCATTGTTTTGAGAATTGCTGTAGGCGTGCCTCGCACACAAAGATCAACAGTTGCCAGACAGTTGCTGATGGAAAAACACCTTGAAAATCCATTTCATTAGGGAAGGGGCAGTCAAGGAAGACAGAAGACATACACAGAATGGCAAGTGTCAAAATAGTTGTTACTATATATGGAATTACTGGTATACATCTGTCCAGTGCTTTTAGAGGCCGGTAATTGAGAAATTGTGCCTGACTCAAGCACAAAGGTATAGTAAAACCTCTTTTCCCTTTTTAGCATTTTTTACTAATTATAAGCTGGTTTATCTCTCAGCCTCCAGATATCATTCTCAGAATTAAATGGGGAAGACAGTGTGGCTATTAAAATAATTATCCAGGTGACAGAATCTTAAAAAAAAAAAGACTTCCTGAGTTGTACTTAGGCTATGTGATTTTGGACTGATCTTGCATTCTTATGGGCATCCATTTCCATGTTACATGCCAAGCTGGTCCTATTTCTCTATTTATTAAGCTACTGTTTATGGCATTTTCAGAACTGCATGACAGTAAATTAGACACTTTACACAAAGTTTAGTGCATTTTGCATGTGAAGAGATGAGCAAATGTGTTTGTTCTTCTAACTTCTAGCTAGAAAAGGAAAAATGGAAACAAAAAAAAAAAGATGCAAATATACTCCTACTGTCCTGTAATCACCTACAACTAAAGGTGGACTTGCCTGCACAGGACAAGCTCCTGTCCTTACACTCCAGTGGAAGCTAGATACAATCTTGGCTTTCTAGACACTCTGGCAGTGGTACAACATATAGGATATTGCTGAATTGTCAGTCTGTGAGTGGTCTCACTGAGATTTGCACTTGGGAATATTCAGGTCACTTTTCGATTCATCCAGCTGAAGCTAGTGGGACTGTTCAAGAACTGTTCTCACTGGGACCCATGATTCTGGCTTCTTTCCTTCATGGAAAAGCAGATGGAAACATACATGCCCTTTCCAAGATTACTTTAACACATCAGAACTGTATTTGCTGCAGCATTGCACTGAGATTGCAAATGGGCAAAAGTGTGATCCACAAAACAAAACTGCTGCAAAGTGTTTTCTCTAAGAATTGATTCCAGTACCACTAGCTCAGTATTTTGATTCTCTAATTTTTCACTCTCTTGACAAATAAGAAACCGACCAAAATTTAATGCAGCCACTGCTCTGGACCCCCTTCTGCTTACCTGACACCAGCTCCTTCAACTTTCATTTCAGCAGTTCCCACATCAAGGCAAAGCACTGAGTTTAAACAGCTCCATTTAAATAACCCTCTACCAAATATCCCATTTAAAATGAAATGGAAATAAAATGGAAATATTTTCATGTCCCAAAGGCAAATGCTCAGACAGACTGATAATCTGCAAGGCAAAACTGTACCTTGAAAATTATTGCAGAGACACACACATCAGAGGTATGCTGCAGCTTACTACACACTGCTGACTTGGGTGGCTTACTTGGATAAGCAGTTGCTCCTCATGTATTACAAAAGCATATATATATGTACATATATCTTTGTATATTATATACATACACATGTATGTATCTTATTACAGCATATATTACAATGCAAAAATAAAATATCTTACTTTTATCTGTCTTAAGAGATTGTACAAATCAAGTAACTTCTACAAAAAGTTGTGAACTGGTAGCTTTTAGGACTTTTAGCCTGAGAGAGTAACGTGTTCCTGAATAGCTATAGGGTGAAAAACTGGGAGACAGAAACTTGCTGCTTAAAATTGTAACAAAACCTCTATCTTTCTGACACATCAAGGTAACTGGAAGGTTGAGTAAGTTGTTGTTGTTTTGGAATGTTAAGCCACTGTGACTGAAATAATTAGTTTTGGTAAGTTTTGTTCCACTTTTAAAGAAAATTATTTCAGAGAACCACTGAATCATGAAAGCTGCCTGTTTTCATCACTGCATTGATCTGTATTCATTCATGCTCAAAGGCAAAGTACTTCACCATGTACATAACTTCAAAACACGTCTTCAAGCCCCATAGTGTCTTAATTCAAAATTAAACCTGGAAGTTATGCACTGAATCAGTTCTTCCAATAAGTGACAACTTCTTTCTCCCAACCTTATAAGAGGAAAACAAGGCCACTCTCTTGCATCTCAAAAGGATGTTGAAGTGACTATCCAATAAGAGGCAAAATAGCACTACAGTTAAGAAACCTGCCAAGCAAAGAGAAAGTCACTTGCAATTTAATAACAGCAGAAAGGAATCCTAAACAGCAGAAAGGAATCCTAAAGTCCATAAAGAAGTACTCATTTGCAGAAGAGAGAGATTAACAGTGAAGACGCAAAATGTCCAGATGACACAAAATTATTTAGAGTAATGAAAATTAGAGATTCATGGAAATTTCAGGGGTCATTTTTTAATGATCAGGAGGCACCACAGCTGTTATAATTCAGTGTTGATAAAGTGTGAGATAAGACACATCAGGAGACATAGCATGCAGGAATTGCATATATGTCTAATGTCTATAGCCATTTAGAGAAAGAGCTGATCATTCACATACGTCTTGTTTCCACTGAAATCAAGTTAAAATTGAGGTTTAAAAATGTATTATCAAATATTTTTGCATCAAGTTCTATCTCACAAGTCATTGCAAGTTACTATGTCTCGTGCCTCTAGTGTCCAGTAGAGACATGGAGCTACTACAGAGAGGCCAGTAAATAGCCGACAAGATGATGGAGGGATTGGAGCATCTCACAAATGAGGAAAGGCTGGGAGAGTTGAGACTATTCAGCATGGAGAAGGACTGGGGAGATCTCACTGATATATATAAATATCTGAAGGAAAGGTGCAAAGACAACAGAGCCAGGCTCTTTTCAATGGTGCCCAGGACCAGAGGAAGGGGCACAAACAGCAACACAGGAAGCTCCCCTCTGAACAGCAGGAAACACCTCTTTCTTGTGTGGATGACCAAGCACAGGCACAGGCTGCCCAAAGACCTGGGGGAGTCCCCATCCTTAGAGATATTAAAAAAAACCTCTGAACATGGTACCAGGCAGCCTGCTCTAGGCACCTCTGTGATCCCTTTCCAACCCCAACTATTCTGTTAATCTACGTCTTTAAATGAATACTAGTGATGGAGTTTAACCTGCACTCATTTGTAAATATTACCATTAAAGTGATTTTCATTGAGATTTCTGGGCGCATTAACCAAGTGACAAACAACTAGACAGAAAATGCAGGCAGTGAAAATTGTGATGTTGCAGATCAAGACACCTTAAATTACATTTTAGCTGAAACCATTTTCCATTATGCTTTGCATTTTTAAATGTTGAGATTTTGTCAAATTCAGTCTTTATCTGTATCTCTGCATGTAGATAAAAACACCCTACTCAGTAAAGATGATGGATCAAAAGCAAAACTAACATAAGATTTCGCACTTGCCTGTTAATTGCTTAAACTCAAGCAAAACCAATATATCTCAATATTCAAAATAAGGCGCTCGTCCTCTGAGTTCATAGAAAGCTTTGTGGAACCTTTTTGTTTGAACTGCAATGTCTAGACTTGCTGCCAGCTGATCTTGGTTATTCACATTTCTGACCAGTTTCAGTAATTTACAGCTCCTAAACACTGGGAAAAATTGTAACTCAGTTCCTTCTTTACACTTACAACTTAAGGAGTATCTTCAATGATGTTATTTCTAGGAAGTGACCAAAAATTAGACAGGCAAGCACAAAAATAAGAGAAAATCATGAAGAAAATTATTTTTATTATGTCTTTTTCTAAATATATTTTTAAGCTTACCTTAAAAAGACAACTCCCAAACCCAAAACTTTATTAGTAGATACACTGTTAAAAAAATAAAGGAAGGCAAGAGGGTAACTTTTTTTTTCCCCTAAGCTTATTCAATTACAGAAACCCTCCAGTCAGTAGTTTACTATTAGCACTTTCTGTAAGTGGTCTTCAGTTTTACCACTGATTTTTAAAAGAACAGCCATTCAGGTAAGTGCCTAAACCCAGTACTTACCATTAGGCATGCACCCAAGCTCTGCATATTCCAGATGTTATAACTAAGATGGTAAAAATATTTCCCTCTCTGGGGAAAACATCCTTATACTGTGGGCGAGCCTTTTAAGCTCTCCCCAAGGGCTGTGACTCAAGTTGCTGGAGGTGTTTTTGTAAGAAAGCAAAAGCCTACTTCCTCCACAGAAAAGAAACCCGTCTGAAAAGGCTGTGCTTTCAGCACTGCACACCAGTTCTGAGAATGAAAATGTCCACAAGAAGCACAGCAGTGATTTCTAGCAAACAGCTGACACTAGTTTCAGCTAAATAAGCCTCCGTACCTTAACTGCCATGGTAGAGGTATGTCACAACTCTGTTACAAATTAATTTTTGAGTTTGTCACAGGTATCCCAGTTTCTAGCCTCTAAAAACACATCTTATGTCAACTTCTGCTGGTACATAATAGGTAACTGAAAACACAGGCAAGTGCTAGTTAAAATTCTTAGGGGAACTGTTGTGCAGCATCTGAACTCCAGTTGTCCAGACTTTCTCTTTATTAATGAGTTTTGCATGGTTTCTCTGAGTAACAACACACTTCCAGTATTTTCAGGAAGCTGTTGACACTCACCAGGAGGAGAATCTATGTGATCTATAAAAATGCTCTTTCTTTATCCTGCAATGTAGCATTGTATCGCATCTGGCATACCAGAAATACTGCAGCATTTTACGTAGCAACAAATACCAAACAATATACATTAATGGAGGTCATAAGCCTCCCTGAAGAGTAACTGCTCTTCTCTCTTTCACTCTGCAGTTTATTATGTTGTTGTCCTGGCTTAGTGCATCATTATAGGATCATGAGACCATTTAGGCTGGAGGGGCTCAACTGGCTGATCCAATGTAAGGCAACGGTATGAACTCAGAACTGTAAAACTTCTGAAGAGTTCACAAAGATGCTGTACTTTTGCCATGAGCCGGAAAAGTTTGTCTTTTTAATCACACAGGTCCTCAGCGTCTTCAGCTGTACCAGCAGGTTTCCTCTGTGACATGGTTAACAGTAAGGACCTGGACTCTAATCTGTCTTGCTGCTGTTCCATGTCAAAGAAGATCTGCCTGCACGTAGTTCCAGTACATAATACCAAATCAATTAACTTGCTTGGACAAAGGTAAAAATAGAGAGTACTCCTAATTTTATGATTTTCAGTTAGTTTACTGATATTTTCAGTAGGTTTCCCAATGTTAGACATAGACCCTACTCTAAATAATCAGGTAGTGACTCCAATTACTGAAATGCCAGTAGATTAAAATGCAGATGTACAGTAACAACTAAGAATAGGCTATAGCAGATATGTCAGCATGGACCTGACATTTATAGCTTGGAAGATGGGATCTGACTTTAATTCTCCAAAAGGCGGGTGCCTAGTCTAAGCCTATCACCTACCTCTAATAGGTAAATATAGACAGTCATTGTTGATACCACTGTGTGATTCAGCAAGCATATTTAGACATTGCCTCTCTTTTTTTCCCCCTGAATATAGAGGATGCTTAGCTGTAGCCACTTAACATTTAGATTTCTAAAGCTAGATGGGATTAACTTTGCCTTTGGTGTGCCATAGATTATTATATTTGTCTGTAGACTTTAAAGTCCAATAGGATTTCTACAGAGGTATATACTGAAGGATGAAAGCCCCAGAAACACTGGGCTAACAGATTAGAATAAGAGCTTTGCTGATGTGCAAAAGATTCATCTTCATTGTTACCTATATCTCACACACATACTACATTATGATGGGACCTGTAGACAACCTTTCCAGCTGCTTCTGAACCTGGAAGTACGCCCTTCAGTAGCTGAGTCAGGGAATAAGCAACAAATGACCACCACAACCATCTCTCACATCACAGACTATTCTGACACATGTTATACAGCGGAAAACACTCATGCCTATCACATGTCCAAAATTAAGTACCTAAAGTGACATTTGTAAACACTTGGGCTTTTAAGCTGACATTAAACAATGTCAGCGTATTCCTTCTCCAATACCTTTGCAAGCAGTGAACTCAAGGGTAACTGACTGACAAACTAAGTACTAAAAATAATGTGCCATATATCCACTGGATTTAGTAGAACCTGCAGGTCCAGTTCCCTCTGATTCAGATTTAAAATGTGTGATGGTAATATGAGAATTATAATATTTTATTTTACTCATTTGTCTGGGTATGTCTCCTTTTTCAGTAGTGTTACAATACATTTAAAGGCTTTTTTGGTACATGTATTCACCTTTCACTGACAACCATAATTCCCATAGCAGGTATCGTTTACGGAGAAAAAAATATACATACATTTTTTCAAGGGGGCTTCATACTGTTCACTGACAACAAAGAATAAATACTTGTAAAACTGTCCTGTGGACTGTTTCTATATTTGTCCTTCCTGATGAATTGTCTCCACCTTTCATAATGAGAGAACACTTCTAGTATGGCATGGGACATCTGGGAGACAAAGATAGAGATGGGGCTGAGCAGTTCAGGTTACATCTCTGTGGAAAGAGCAAGGCAATTGGTATCTACAGTACAGCTTGAGAAGGGTCTGGCAGTGACAGTACTATCTTTGAGAACACGGGAAAGGTTTTGATGAAGCCTGGCACACACTTGACTGAGTGCTAGGGAAAGCCAGGTCACTGTGGAGAGTGCCAGCTAGAAGGCGCACTCTATAGTCAGTCAATATAGAGCAAGGAAGGCAGATAGAGATGGGGCCCTGGCAAGGTGAACCCAGGACAATGTTACTCCCTGGGTGATCATCGGGGCCTTATTGTGTATGTAGAGCTCCACTTGACCTCAGCTGCTAAGAATTACCCTATGCATAACTTCTGTTGTGTATTATAATAGCAGGAATTAAGTATTTCATTAATGTTTACCTTCAGGATTACTGTCTGCTAGAACCACATCTGCAGTTAGCGAACTGGATTTAGGGTCTGGGAACAGCATTTGGTTTATTTTGGGTGCAAAGGATGCGCTCCACGTTAAGTAGAGGAGACCGGCTAAAAATTATTTAGCCCTTTTGTTTAACAGAAGAGACTGAAACATTCTCTGCCTTTTGCTTTGTTTGCTCCAATAGACAGAATGAGTCTCTGTCCCACAGCTAAAACAACCCTTGAGATTCAAAACACGAGTCACAGCATTTCCTTCTGTGGCCCTGGCCTACTGCAGAAAACCACTGCTGGAACAACACAGGGCCACCCAATTTGGGAAAAGCAACACAGGATTTCAGGGTCAAAAATTTCTAGAAGCTCACTTGCATCTGAGATCACTTCATACCTTAACACTCTCCAAACTAAATGCACAAACCTCCTTCAGGTTTAGTATTTCCACACCACAGCACCATGCAAACAAACCCATAAACCTGCCAAGCTCCTTCTCTCACAAACTGGGAATTAATTATTATATTTACACCTATATTTGAGAAATACTCATATATATACAAGCAAAGGCATCCACGTGTATAAGCAGAAGACTGGAGCTAGACTGCAACTGTTCAGGAATTTTAAAACCTGTTTTCCTATTGACTTATCCTGTAGGTTGATTTACCATAGCTTGAACTTCTTGTAGATGATAACATGGCAGCAGAGGAAACCTGCCATGAAGTTACCGGGTTGGTGAACTGAGTGACCACAAGTAACACATCCTTGTGGTTTCTCTTCTGAGATTTTGATTCAATTCATTTGCCTAGTTCTGTTCCTTACAGGAAGATAAGCAGGGGAGTTTCTTCATGGATTTGTAAATATGGAAATTAGACATACATATTTTCTTCTGCTTGGAACACACAAGGAAAGCATGTCAGACACTGCTGAAATGTGCCAAGTTTAGCCTAGCTATGCTCTACTAATTAGCTTCCCTTGTTGTATGTTCTTTCCCTTCCCCACAAGGATACTATGTTGGATACATAGAAACTTCAAAGGATCTCAGCAGTGTTTTTAGAGAGCCAGGTCATGACATTTCACCTAGTAAGGTGGACAGATACTTATCAACTAGAGCAAGCCTCCAACAGCACATGAAGTGTTAGGGGATTTCAAAAATTTGTTAGTCATTTGCTTTAAAGATTGAGATTGCTTGAAAATATTAAAGAACTAAGGTGAAAAACTGGTCCCACTGGAATCGGTAGTCAGTTCCCTGTTCTTTTTGTAGAGCCAGAACTTCACCCTAGATCTCAAGGAGGCAAAGCCTCTCTCCTTATAGCTGCAAATCAAAGCACTTCTAATTCCTCTTAATTTACCTAAGATTACAAACAGGTGTGGTTACTCTGATTGAGACCTGTGTTTGAATCCAAGTATAGATTTCAGCTCTAGGGCCGCTGCAAATTCAAATTCTGGAGAAGAGAATCCAGTCTCTGGGTATTTTCCTTTCTTAACTCTTCACAGGCTTTTACCAATAGTGATGCACACTGGGTTGGGGGGAAGGATTCATAAATATCAAAGGCAGGAAAATACTAATAACTTGCAGTCTATTCACACAACACCTTTATATATTTCTGGCCTGAAGTCTTGACCACACTCTCCTGCCTCTGTTATATATGGTGCATTATCATGTTGCAATGATCCATCTGAAGCGCTGATGTATAGTATCTCAATCCATTACTGTTTTATAGCCTTTGTGTTTAATTGTGACTCTAGAACCATTTGTTTCGTGTGGGACTCATGCATCATAGTCTGAAGCATGTTATGTCCAAGAGAAGACTGGTCAGATGTTCTCACAATCATGTCTTATCCTCCAGAAATGTCTTTATGCTCTTCATCCAAGGGATGAAAACAAAGGGCATCTAGATACTATAGGGAAACTGGAGTAGCTCACATATGAGGAAAGGCTTGCATGAGAAGAGAAGTTTCAGGGGAATCTCGTCAATTTGTACAAATATCTGAAGACAGGGCCAGGCTCTTTTCAGTGGTCCAGAGACAGGACCAAAGGCAGGGAGCACAAACTGAAACACCTGAGGTTCTATCTGAAGATGTGGAGACGCTGCTTTACTGTGGGGGTGACCAAGCTCTGGCACAGGTTGCCCAAAAAGGTGGAAGAGTCTCCATCCTTGGAGATGCTCAAAACCCCATCCAGACATGGTCCTGCACAACCAGCTCTAGGTTGCCCTGTTTGAGCTGGAGGGTTGGACCAATGACCTCCTGAAGTCCCTTCCCACCTCAACTATTCTGTGATTCTGTGACTGTACAGAGGACAACCATGTAATCACACCTAGGAACAGCAAATAATACTTATCTGTCAGATACATAGAAATTAAATAGTTTTCCTCATGCTCTTTGTTCCCACTGTAAAAAACAGTATCTTGCATTTGAACTGCAGCTAAAATAAAAGTTATAGCATGTGTTAATAATGAGATGTATGAAATGCCAAGAATTGCTATAAAACCCCAAATTTGGACCTTTGGAATTTTGTGTAATTACAAGAAATCAGCAATTGCAGTGTGAATTACATTTTTTACATCACTGCTCACTTCTTTACCCCACACTCCCACAAGTCACTAACACCCGCATTGATTTTTATGCAGGTAGTGTCTCATCCAAAATTCCTCCTGTGCTAGTCAGCAACTGCTTTATCAGATCATCATACTTATCTTCTGGCTGATACACTAAAAAGGAAAGTCTGGTAGTTTAGCTGAGCACCATCATCACCTCCAACTAACACATCAGGCATAATTCTTATTCAGCCTTACACTACAGGATCATTATGCTTTAAGATAGATGCCTTATTTTCCTATTTATTTCCCTCCCCAACAACCTGCTTTTAGACTAGCCTAATACACATATAAACACAGATTCATAAGGCATACGGTATGTATGAGTTACTGCAGAGCATCTCACCACTGGGCACCAAGTGCTGTATGTATACCATCTGTATGTACCGTATGACGACAGGTTGAGAAAGTTTGGGCTGTTCGGCCTGGAGAAGAGAAGGCTGCATGGAGACCTCATAGCAGCCTTCCAGTATCTGAAGGTGAGCTATAAGGATGCTGGGGGTGGACTCTTCATTAGGGACTGTAGTGACAGGACAAGGGGCAATGGGTTAAAACTTAAACAGGGGAAGTTTAGATTGGATATAAGGAAGAAATTCTTTACTGCTAGGGTGGTGAGGCACTGGAATGGGTTGCGCAGGGAAGTTGTGAGTGCTCCATCCCTGGCAGTTTTCAAGGCCAGGTTGGATGAAGCCTTGCATGGCATGGTTTAGTCTGGGGTGTTCCTGCCCATGGCAGGGAGGTTGGAACTAGATGATCTTAAGGTCCTTTCCAACCCTAACTATTCTATGATTCTACGGAAGCACTTTCATCCTTCCTCTGTCTTTCAGGACTACTCACACTACCAGAATGACAGCTTGAAAATTATTTCCTCTGATCTGTGATGTCCCTGTTCCAAAGTTAACAATTAGTACTTGCTTTAGAGTTGACAGGTTAACTCAGATACAGTAAACTCTGAAAGCTACTCAGGAACTATGGTAAATGATCAAAAAACTAACACATCACACGTAACTACAACCAATGTAATTTCAAAACATGCACCAGTTGCTGTGTTCTTTTGTTCCCTTCATCATATACTATCTTTTTTCGCTATCAGATTTCAGGTACCAGGGATTAGGCAAATCAGTTAGCAGGGCTTCAATAACTTTGGGTTTGTGTGGTTCCAAAGAGAGCTGTTTTACCACCCAGTACATGGGTTTGAAACCTCTTACTTGTAACTACAAATTAATTAATAAATTAATTAATAAACACCACATGAATGACTGTCAGGTTTTCTGAAGAAACAGGTTGAGTTGGCCTTTAAACTGGGGAAGCCAATATTTTACATTGCTTCATGTATTGCCTTTAACACTAAGCTTCACTTATTTAATTAGTACATAATTGTATCACCCTTGTTTACTTGTCTTGTTCACTTGCAAATTCATGTTCTATATTTAGATTGTGGTGTTTCCAGTCCAAGACTAAATTTTGTTAGTTGTGTTGATGAAGCCAAGCAGCGCAGAGCTCTGGTAGCTCACTGACATTTTTGTACTCAGTAAGGAATAATCACAGAATCACCAGAATCACAGAATCACCAGAATCACAGAATCACCAGAATCACCAGAATCACCAGGTTGGAAGGGACCTCTAAGATCATCAAGTCCAACCCATGCCCTACACCTCCACTAAACCATGTCATCAAGTTCTATACCCAGTCTCTTTTTAAACACATCCAGGGATGGTGACTCCAAAACCTCTCTGGGCAGACTGTTCCAATATTTTATTATTCTTTCTGTGAAAAACTTCTTCCTAACATCCAACCTGTACCTTCCTTGGCGCAGTTTGAGACTGTGTCCTCTCGTTCTGTCCGTTGCTGCCTGGTGAAAGAGACCAACCCCCACCTGTCTACAACCTCCTTTCAAGAAGTTGTAGAGAGTGATAAGGTCGCCTCTGAGTCTCCTTTTCTCCAGGCTAAACAACTCCAGTTCTCTCAATCTCTCCTCATAGGGCTTGTGCTCCAAGCCCCTCACCAGCCTCGTTGCCCTCCTTTGGGCGCGCTCAATCATTTCCACATCCTTCTTAAACTGAGGGGCCTAGAACTGGACACAGTACTCAAGGTGCGGCCTCACCAGTGCTGAGTACATCTAACCATGTGTATTATGAGGCTGAGAAATGAAGAAACAATCGAGTCAATGTGTCTGGTTTTAACTGTCTGAATTCTCCATCACAGGGAGAGCCTACTCTGCTAAGTCCACAAGGTATATTGAACCAAAAGAAGACAAGAGGCACAATTAATACCTTGCATTTTTTCATTGTTTGCTGGAAAAGGCTAGGTAAGAATCATTGTAATCACACTGCTCACTCAAAACCAAAAGTAATAGCTGGTTTTGCGTTCTAGCATGATATTAATGACAGCAAGGGAGATGGTTGCTTATGTGCTAGAAAGTATGAAATGTCAGTCTAATGACAGTATGCATTTATGAGACTTGATCTTGTTGCTGTATTTACAAGAAACAGAGGTCCAAAGAACCTGAGTATTCTCAATAGTACATTTTACTGCAAGAAGACATTTAATAATGACAACATTGCCAAAAGGTATCCTTAAGATGTTGTCATGGTTTAAACCCAGCCATGCAGCTCGTTCACTCACTCACCCCCCCTTTTCTTGCCCTCCCCCTACTCCCGGAGGGATGGGGAGGAGAATCAAAAGAATGCAACTCCCACAGGTTGAGATAAGAACAGTTTAGTAACTAAGGTATAACACAAATCACTACTGCTACCACCAATAATAATAATGATAAAGGGAATAACAAGGGAAGAGAATACAGCACCCCACCCAATGAATACCAACCGATGCCTAGTCCAACCCCGCAGTGGAGTAGCCCTTCCAGGTAACTCTCAGTTACCTCCCCAGGTATGACGTGCTGTGGTATGGAATACCTCTTTGGTCAGTTTGGGTCAGGTGTCCTGTCCCTGCTTCCTCCCGGCCTCCCCTCCACCCTGACAGAGCATGAGGCTCAGAAAGTTCTTGCTCAGACTAAACATTTGAGCAGTAACTAAAAACATTCCTGTTATCAGTTTTGTTCCCAGGCCAAAAGTCAAAAACATAGTGCTGCACCAGCTACTAAGAAGGAGAAAAAACAACTGCTACTGCTGAACCCAGGACAGATGTTGTTCAAACATCACTGTCTTTTCCTCCATGCAAATTATACATTCTTCAGGTTTACCAACTCCCACTGATTGTGTGAACTGAGACACATCACTGCTCATGGAGTGGCTAAAACGACCAGTGGGGCCCAACACAATTCCTAGATACCTCTTTAGGTGTGGCTTAAAAGTCAGCAAAAGCCAGGGACTTCATGTGGTAAGAACTGTAAATTGTTTCTGAACATCACTGAGCGTGGACAGAAGCAGGCTGGATTTTCAAGTCGATATCCAAGGCTAGGAACATGGGTAATGCACACTGCACTGGAAGGCCTCCTAAAGCAGCAGATTTTATTCCATACAGCAGCTCTCCAGATGTGGCATGCTGTCTGCACTGCCCAGCTCTGGCTGTTCCAGCCCTTTCCCTAGGGGTGGCTAACCTGAGGTAGTCCTTGCAGTGGGAGGGACTCAGACCCCTAGAGGTGCACACAGCACCGTTTTCCCTATTTCCTATGTTCTGCAGTTTGATGAAGTTTTGAGAGCACCAGACACCAGTTTTGCTAAACTTGGTGTTACTGACCGGCACTTCACTTCAGATTAAACTAGAGTGACACAGGACAAGGAGAGAAACAGTGAAGCCCAATCTGAACTGAACATTCCCTGTTCCTTTACCATATTAAATCTGGTATCAGTTTAGGAACTCATTATGGCAAGGAATTTGTAGTGAATTCACAGTGGCTTGGTTGTGGAGGCTAAAGGGCTGCAAATATGATTTTGTGAGGAATAAACAACTGTGTTGGAATAACAGCTCTCCAGCCTTTGTCACAGGGCTTTCCTGGTGCTAACGGACCCACCTGTCTACCTGGAAAGATGGTGAGTCTTACAGCAGGACAAACCATGTGTTTTGCCTCCATCAGTGTTGAAAATGGGCATCCTGAATATACAAATCATTCCTGTGTTAATGGCCAAATAAGTTGGCAGAAACCTTGTAGAACTAAGTCACAGCAGATTTAGATACTATAGCCCTACTACATACAGAACTATTATTTGCTTTGGTGTGTGCTTACTCAAGCAGTCATTAATGAAACCAGTAGGGTCCCCAGCAATGAGGCAGGGCTTACCCCAGTGCTGGTGCTCCCACGAGGCACAGACACACTATACACTCTAGCCTCCACCACTGTAACAAAAATGTCTTTACAGGGACTAAGTCACTGCTGCTGCTCACTACCTTTTCCTAGAATGAGCCCTCCTGACTCCAGCAAGACTAAGCACTCAAGGACCATGAAGACTGCAAAAATCAGGCAAAAGGAAGGATTTGTTGGCTTTCAGCAGACTTAGCTGAAAAGACAACCACAAGCTGGCTAATCTTTCAGGTTACTATTTCTGCACAAGCTACTTAAAGAAGGGCACAAAGCACTTGGGCAATCTTGCTTCCCCACCCAAAAGACAGGATTCGAATACATAGCTACATGGTAGACAGACACACTGCAGCCTTGAGGAGATTTTATTCATTACTGTAAAAATTAAGGAAATTATTACTATACCGGGTGATTAGTCCTGACTGTAGTCTTTGCAAAACAGCCATTCTGAGATTGAAGACTGATAAAACCTTATAAATGGTGATTTTCTGATGCTTATTATTCAAAGGATCACTATCTTTTTGATGCTGTATGCTGTGTACCACGCAAAGCTTCAGGCAACATAATTACAGCACCATTCCTTTAATTATGCTTTACCTAAGGTTATGCTGGAGATATGGGAGAGACTGGAGCATATAATATAAAACCATACCTATTTCGAGTTTGGTCCAATATCACTGATATCAATGGTGCCAGAAATTTCTGAAAAAGCAAGTGTAATTTTTAAAAAGTGATTTTTAGGAATCCATAATAAAAGTATTCTACCCAATTTCTTCCCTTTTTGAAAACGGACATCATCCTTGCAGTGAAACAAGACCACATTCTTACTCCTGGAAGGACTTAGCTGCAATGCTTTGGCTTCACTGAGTAACAGTGTGCAGAAAAATGCCATTTCCCTCATTTACTGAAAGGATAATGGGATTTTTCTCTTGGGGGGTGAGCTGGAGAATGGAAAGGAACAAACTGTTCCATACGTTGTTCAGTTGGCCTAAAATCAATGTTAGTCCCTTCTGCCCAAAGGTGGCTAACTAAAAGCATGCAAGTGGAACATGATGTGTAAACTTCCAGCTTTGAAGATGTTCCTGTTCTGTGTTGAAAGTGACTGTCCAGTGGTATCAAAGTAGGTTATTTGGAGAGCATTAAACTCAGCTAGACACACAGACAAAAGCAAAAAGATCCTCCACAACACTGGAAAATACTGAGCAAGATGGGGAGCTTTAATTGGAGTGCTTTGTTATCTCCAGGATGATGAAGGGTATGTGGATCTGAGGAGTGGATGGCAGTCCAGAAAAGCATGTGAGTTAGGGTTCACTTCAAAATGCTGAACAAAGCCAGTTTTCAGGCATGAAGAGCATATCCTGACAGATTTCACTGTTTCCTCAGGATCCTTTGGGAATCATAGGGCCAGGAGGCAAGACAGGAAATCTAGGACCAAAAGACAATGCAGTGTGGCTAGTGCCTGAAAAAAAAATCAGTTTTACCACTTACAGCAGCTGGAGCACAGAACAAAAAGAAACAAAATGATAGCAGAAAGTAGCATCTTCCAGGGCTTTACCTTCCAACAGTACATGACTGACTACCATTAAAAGCCCTGCCAAAATCTGAGAGTGGCTAAAGAGCTCCAGATGATTCCTAGAGCCTAATTTTTACTATTATTACACCAAGAGGCTTGCCATGTAATCCAATAATATCCTTGGCAATTGCTGCTGCCTTCTATGCCTCTCCTTTCCTGCTAGCCAGGTTGCTGTAAAAATGAGTTGGAGAGAGATTTTATTGTTCCTCAAGAACTAAAAGAAAACCCCACCAAATGAAAGTTCTACAAACCCTGATGCGTCCAGCTTAAAATCTCTTAAGGGTCACCTTAACTGCATAGTGTGCTGGAAGTCTAGTACTATTAACTGCCCTTTTCCAGATGTGAATGATCCTAGATATTTTCAACTGCCTTGGCAAGCAAAGTTAAGGATAACCAAGGAAGAGCAGGCTTTACTGTGCTACACAGCACGATCTACTTCTTCAGTGCTGGAGCTTGGGTTCCAGCTTTAGGACCCAATGCAGTACAAATACATAAACAGGAGTGTGTGCCTGTCCATGCACTGGTGAAGTATGAAGCTCTGATTTTATTTAACTTTTGTTACTGCTTCCAAGCTGCTTCAAAGCCCCAGCAAGAAGGCAGCACTCTAGAGAGAAGCTGGAGGACACACCTCACCCGTGCATGGTTACCAACAGTTAGCACAAGCAAGAAGAATAGCTGGTTGCCAGCTTTTTGCCACTGGTTATTCATCATTCTTTGCATTAAACCAGCTGTGAACAAACACAAGGCAGCAACAGCCAGTTCCCCCTTCCTCACACAACTGTGGCATAGGTGTAATAAGAAGCCTTTCTCTACTGGCTTGCCCAAGTAAAGTCTGATATCAGCATCTGTTCTTCAGGTACAGTGGGCCAAACTGAGCAATACACAGACTGACCAATGAACTGTGTATCATACATTGAAACTGATTTATTAAGAACCCTTTTGGGGCACATTCAGCTACAATCAGTATTTTGGTCATGTTTAAGCCTATGTTTTCCTACTAGGTTCCAAGTGTATGAACTTTCTGAGCACAGTCAAAGCTCAGAAAATGCAAGTACATAGCTGGTATCCGATACATATGCACCAATGTCTGTCTCCCTTCCAAAGGGATGCTAACTAGCTCCTCCCAGGATGGCAAGGCCACCTGAGAAAAAAGGCAAGAGCTGTGCCAGCATAATGCAGCATAAACCAGAACACAGTAATGGTTTCAATGGCAGCTCAGTTGCAGCAATCAGAACTCAAACCAGAACACAGTAATGGTTCCAATGACAGCTCAGTTGCAGCAATCAGAACTCAAACCAGAACAGCAATAGTCTGTGCTGATGCCCCACATACTATGCTGGCCTATTATAAAATGACATAACAAGTACTCTCACTTCTGCATCATACACCAGGTCAGTGTCCAATGTACTGTTGTGGAACTGGACATCGAATGGGACCAGAGCCTGCACATACCACCTAGAAGAGCCAGTGGTAAGCGAGGTTGTAACTGCTAGAGAAGACTTTGCAACCTCTCTTCTTCAGTCATTCCCCACCAGGAGCTTGCAATGCTTCTTATTGAATCTGGAAGCTCTAATAGCAACCTGAAAGAAATGGAGATTCTAAAGTTCCCAGGCTATAGACAAGTGCATTCCTCCTACCCTTTCTAAATGCAAATGTTTATGGCAACATTTTAAAATTGAACTAAATTTAATTATAAAGCTTTAAAAATAAAACCATATGAAAATTAAGCACTGGATTATGTTTTTAAGCTCCTTAGCTCAGCCAAGAAACCAAGCACTATCCCAGTTCTATCCTTGGTTGCTTGTAAAATAACTTTCCAATACTTCATTCTTTGTTTCATTTTTTTTTCTCCTATGAAAATAAACACATTACTCTTGGCCTAATTTAAATTAAAATAAAAAAAAAAATAAAATCTGCAACATTTTAAGAAGGGAAAACCTGGTCTGCTTGGATTTAATGGTAAGCCTGGCCCTGGAGAACCTTTGGGATTTCCTGGAGTGAAGGGAGCAGCTGGGAAACCAGTAGGAATCCAAAAGCCTCTAAAGTCAGTTCACAAAGCAGAGTTGCACAGTGGCCACATGTGCTTCTCCTCCTATTTTATCATGCAGGGCACAAAAGCTGTAAAGGGTAGAAGGGTAATTGGTACAGAATTCTCCTTAGCTTAGACGGATGCTAAGGTCTTGGAGGTAATGGAAATGTTGTGTGACAACCACCTCTTGCTGAGGTTTTACTCTGTTTACTCTTGATTCAGTCATTAAATGCAACATCATACGAGAGAAAAATTTTTTATAGAGTAAAGGGCTTATTTGTAATCAGATATTGGTATTCGGCAGCTCCTACACATTTACTGTTTTTACTGCATTGGAATCACAGCACTTATTTGACTTCTGTGAGAAACTGAGTTTGTTTGGTAGTTGCCACCATGCAGGTAGGTAACAGGATGTGTCATTAGGGCCTGGGTGAGAGAAGCAGTACAAGTGTGTCCACTGTACTGCTGTCTGTTGGCACATTGAAGGAAATGGAAAGAAAGCTGCGTTGTCTGCCAGCAGTCTTTTCAGTGCCAGGTAACTCAGCCACCCTCATTTAAGCATCTGCCATATGCTAAATAAGCTATGAGGACCCTCTAGTCCATTTGCATGGGGAGGGAGCCATACAGGCTAAAGAACTTAAGAGAAGGCATTGTCCTTCCCCAGTGCTTTACTGCTCAGTTCCCATTGACATCCTGATGACCACCATTTGCTTGTGTCACTGCATTGGTTTTTTCTCCAAAGCATGCACTGAACTCAGCTCCTCACCACATTTTACACTGGTACATTCTGCCACTTCTTATGGAGTCACTCCTAGTCAAAGCAGCATGAGCAGGTAACTTAGTGGTGCTCAGTGGGGAGTCCACTCTTTCAGTGCATTTTCTTTATACAGACACATTTTTCCTTTTGAGGGTCTTCTGGGTGTCCTATGGATGCCCAAGACAAGCAGCCAGGTAAAACACATCCCACCCAGACAGTGCCCACCCTGAGCATCCAGCACCGTTTCACCAAGTGCACCTGGATTGTGTGAAGCAAACAACTGTGTTATGTACATCCCCGACCTTCCAGCAGAACGTGAGTGTACAGGTGGATAAGCTTCTTAAACATCTGATGTATTAACAGGTAGATGTTCAGCTTCCCTAATGAAGCCTCCCACTGGAACAATGCTACCATAAAATATATTGCTGATGGACTATTAAACCTGAAACTGGCTCTGAGAGATAATAAATGGAGCCCCAAATATTGTTTTTCCTTTATTATACAATGCAGTATGTACCAACTGTGCATGCAATGAAACTGGAGGACAGAAAAAATAAAGTTAACCTCAAAGCACCTTAGTTTTAATGCATAACCATCAAGCACCAGGCTAGCAAGCACAGGTCAGAAAGAAGCAGAGAACCTACGCACAGCCTGCCTTAAGGGGCCCAGGAATTATTCTCATATTATTTGGGCATATAAAAACCATTTTTCCCCCAAGTACAGCATTATTCTGAGAGACTTACACATGACAAGTGAATTCTGCACATCTCAGAACAGCCAAGGCTCACAGAAACTTCAAAGTAAATGATTCCTACAGATTTTTATTATAAAAGTATATAAAAATTGGAATTAAAAAACATCACCAAACCCCCCACTAAACCCACTTTCTACATGAATACTTATAACTTAATAATAATTCAATTTTACACTAAGGCATATAGTTGCTATTCTATAATAGCACCCCTCTTCCATATTTGAAAGTCTAGATTATTAATTAATGCGCACCTTACCAAATAGAATCATAGAATAGTTAGGGTTGGAAAGGACCTTAAGATCATCTAGTTCCAACCCCCCTACCATAAGCAGGGCCACCTCACACTAAACCATGTCACACAAGGCTCTGTCCAACCCGGCCTTGAACACTGCCAAGGAGCATTCACAACTTCCCTGGGCAACCCATTCCAGTGCCTCACCACCCTAGCAGGAAAGAATTTCTTCCTTAGATCCAATCTAAACCTCCCCTGTTTAAGTTTGAACCCGTTACCCCTTGTCCTGTCACTACAGTCCCTAATGAAGAGTCCCTCCCCAGCATCCCTATAGGCCCCCTTCAGATACTGGAAGGCTGCTAGGAGGTCTCCATGCAGCCTTCTCTTCTCCATGCTGAACAGCCCCAACTTTCCCAGCCTGTCTTTGTATGGGAAATGTTCCAGTCCCCTGATCATCCTTGTGGCCCTCCTCTGGACTTGTTCCAAGAGCTCCATGTCCTTTTTATGTTGAGGACACCAGAACTGCACACAATACTACAAGTGAGGTCTCACGAGAGCAGAGAAGAGGGGCAGGATCACCTCCTTCAACCTGCTGGTCACGCTTCTTTTGATGCAGCCCAGGATACAGTTGGCTGTCTGGGCTGCAACGCACACTGAAGCCAGCTCATGTTGTTTCTCATCGACCAACACCCCCAAGGCCTTCCCCACAAGGCTGCTCTGAATCTCAAATAGAGTAAGACAAACAAAACTCTGGCTTAAGCACTACTGCATTGTGCAAACCATATGGTACGTTACATAGTTTGGATCCTAAGAACAGCCATTTCCCAGCCTGAAGCTGAAGGACAGCAAATTCACATTAAGAGCATTAACTCAGACTATGAAATAAACTCCAGTTCTGTTCAGAGCAAAGCTCAGTTCTCTAGGGAGTTGACAGTGCTCATGACTGAGCACTCTCCAGCATAAGTCAGCAGCTTGGGCACTTATTTACCATAGAACAGGGTGAGCACTACCTACCCCAAGGCAGAAACAGGAAGCAGGAGACAGCAAATTCCCAGGACTGACTGCAAACTCAAGGCTGCTAATGGGTGCATGCTGCCCAAGCACTCCTTCTGTACAGGGAAGTGCTCACAGCCACAGGCTGGATCAACAAGCTTATTCTGGCTTTTCAGTCCTAAGGAATTACTGTCTCAGCAGCAGAGAACAACTAAAGCTGCCAGTCTTTCTTTTAGAATGCATGAGCAGAGTTCATTTCACCTTTGGTGTAAAGGAGTTACAGAGCCTGCGAACACCCTGTCCCAAACCCACAGCAACAGCCCCACACTCACCTCTGCTCCCCCACCACATCACACCATAGCAAACCACAATCTACCTGCTCTTGAAAGCCCAGGCATTTCCTAGCTCAGAAACACCAGGCACTGCCACAAACCTGGTCTCCTTGGCTCCACAACAGCCTGCTCCTCTGGGTGGGCTCAAATGCGTTGTCTCTCTCTGCTGGCGGAACTCCCCACAGGATTGCAATTGCAAATCAGTTCTGTAAAGCAGATTCTTCCTAAGCTCCCTCCTCAGCACCTTTATATGGTGGAGGAAAACTCTCCACTTCTCTCTTTGGCACCTACCCCATGTTAGCAGCATCCTGCCCCACCTGCTGCCTACTCTGGCTCAGCTGTCCTGGGCACCTGGGTCTCCTGCCCCAAACAGCACTAATGCCACACTAGTGTCTACAGCTAAAGCATCTGCAAGGAGAAAGCAGTGTCATTAGCATTTCTGGGAGATTATCTTACATGTAGGCAGGACAAAAGGGTAGCTGAGCTATAAGAAAGATAATTTGTAAAGATGAAGCTCTACACAACCTAACAGAGATGTCAGGAATGCCTTGTACCAAACCAGATGCTCAGTCCCTTGGCAGTTCTGCTGCAAAGTGTACAGGAATTCTCAGGCTGTGAAAACTACTGGGTCAGGTAAACCCAAGAGCAGACTTCCCTTCAGTAATAGACCAGCTTTAGTTTTACAGTAGAGCCCAGGAATTTCCTGATCATTGTTAACTGCAGAAGCAGTGTGGGATTAAATAAAGCAGTGCTATGATTTCTCCTTGGGGTTTTTTTTTCAGAGGGTGTTTCTCCCTAGCAGGCATTCAGACACTGGGTCTTCCTCCACAGTCCCGCTGATGAACTTGAGCTACAGAGAGAAATCTTCGATGCTGTGGAGTTTCCTAGGAGGTGGGATGCACTTTCTCACCTACTTTTTATAGAGGTCTCTACCACTGAACTTGCACTAGTAGTCAATTTAATGTCTTAGTTGAGTGACTGAGGGTATTGTATATATGATAGAGATTTTATACACAGCGCTCATCTTCAGAAAACACTAGGAATGTTTTCCAGGATAGAAGGTACACTTTAGCCAGAGAAAACAGTATCAAAACCCATGCTATTCCTTACTGCAGAAAATGAACATGCTACAAAAATTAGGTGCTGTCATTAGTAGTGACTAGCATTTATACGTATCAGCTTCTCTCTGTAGCAAGTGGTGAAATTCATAGACAGCTGGAATCCCTACACAGTACCTGGCTAAAGGCAGGTACATGCTTCCAACTACTTACAGAAGCATTTATTTCAACTACAGGTAAATTATACTAATAGTTTTGTCATTAAAGCTCTGTACTAGCAGCTGTCTAAACCATACTAAATTCTAGTACATTATCACCCTGCTAACAACAGAGTGCCCATTCACAGGTGTCTGCACTGTGTGGCAAGTGGCCCAATGTTGATGTATACAAATCATTTCTCCTCTGGCTAAGGAATATTCATGGTGGCTGAAGTGACTTCAAACCACTTTTGTGTGCTCTAATCTTGTGGTCTTCTAGTCCTGCTCTAGTTTCTTATCTTGGGAGCTTTCTCAGCTCAGATAAAAGAAGTCAGCAGGCCACTAACAGCATACGTAGAAGTAAGAACAGCAAGGCATCATGCAAACACTGAAATAATCTTTCTATTTTCTCAACCTGGGCTTTCAGGAGCCAGCAGGAGAGGTGAGAAGACTACAGGAGGCAAGTGTTCATGTTTTGAAAGATCCTCCTTTGCCACTAAACTGGCTGGCTAAGACCCACCACTCTGTCTTTGTTCTGTTCAATGTCCAAAGTTACACTCTTGTGTCCTGGAGAATCTGCCTCAGACCCTTGTAGCTGCAGAGACGATGGGCTGGATCAGAAGCAGAACAATGCCTCTGGTCACCATCAAGTCTGTAACCAACTGAGTAAACAGGCTTTCTGCTTCTAGGGGCATAGTTTCCATTACTAGCGCTATCTTCATTTTCCTACTGAAAATGCAGAATCAAAAGTCCACATTCATACAAATAATGGATCAGCATCACCAAAAAATAATGTGCCTGTATACTTTTTTTTTATAACAAAGTTAGTATTTGCTACTTTCTTAAATGGTTCTTTCTTCAATTTGTACCTCAAAGAATGTCTATAGCTAAATTTAATAAGCACACAACAAATACTTTAAAACTTCAAAAGTTTATTGCTCAGAATAGCTCACATGGTGCAGTTAGATTTACCTTTTTTTTCTCTCCCATTATATGGAAATCAAGCAAAACAGTAGAAAATATATATGGGTAACAGTAAAACAAAAGCCCAGCCTAACAATAGCCCTTTATATCCACCAAGTTATACTTAAGAAAATGGCTAACCAACCCTAGAGAAGTAGAGCATCTGGAAGACAGAGCTTTTCATGTTTATAATATAGATTCTAAACCAATATTAAATGCATTTTCTGTCCACATTGTTAATATTTTTTTTCTTCATAATAGCAAATTGAAAAAAGTCTATGTGGAAAAAAATTAATGACTGCAAGACTTTCAAGCCTCAGTCATCAGCTTATGGGTTGACAGAGATAACAGAAGGTACATGACAGAGTATTTAAAATATACAGACACCAATTAAAATCCAAGCACTAAAAGGGAACGGGAACCAAAACTAAAAATTCACAATTTCTTTGCAGCCCCTAATCTATATTTCATAATTTTTCAAGCGTTTTACAGCTTTGTCAGAAAAGAAGCTGAACACACAGAGAAAAGACTGAAGTGTTTTGCTTTTGCTTACTTTGGTGCTGGTTTTTGGTTTTGTTGGGGTTTTTTTTTTTGGGTTTTTTTTAGGAAAGTATAACTAAATAATATTCAAATGCAGACACATCCCCTCACTTTTTATTAGCGCCCAATAGACCCACTGCTGAAGGTTGAATACGAGTAAGAATATGAAGAGCATGCCGATGCATCAAAACTTCCCCTCCTAGACCCACTGCGTGAGCCTGAACGCGAGCCAGAGCGAGAGCCAGAGCGAGAACCAGGTGCTGAGGAGACATTATAGGGACTGGATATGCCTTTAGATGAGACAGAGGCTGCTTCCAAGAGTTTAAGCCCGGTGATGTCTTCCACCATTGATCGATTCATTGCATCTTTGTAGGATATTTTCAGTTTGGTCTTAGGGCAGGTCAGAATTTTGGGATAGCTGTTTGTGTCTTGCAGTTTCTGGGAAGCACGACCATCAATCAATCCATTCCTAATGGCTTCTTCAGTAGTTATTCTTCCACGCACTTCTGGGTCCACGAGACCTCCGGTGAGGTACTGGAATTCAAGGAACCGCTGCCCAGCCTCATAAGGCAACCATTTTTCCTTCACTGCTTCAGCTGCTGACATCCTTTTGCGCCCACCCTTTATGCCTTCAAACCCTATGAAAGCCTTCTGCGCTGGTTTGAGACGTGTGGCCATATCCTGATCAATGATGCCTTGACTGGTGGCTTCCTGAAGTGAAAGCCTCTGGCCTGTGGTAGGGCATATTATGCCTCCTGTGCAGGCCTGGGCTTCAAGTAACCGTTGCCCAGTGATGCTATCCACAATGCCCCGCTGTATAGCTTCTGAAATGGAGATTTTCTCCAGGTTTTCTGTGTCAAATATAGCTGCAATAGGACTGCACTCTTCTGGGGTCTCTGAGAAAGAACCACTCTTGATCAGCGATGAAGAACTCCTGACACTCAGCACTGTGGGAGACCGGGTCACTGACTCATGCCGGAACACCTCATCAGTGCCATTACGGCAGGAAATCATGTCTGCAAACTGTGTCAGACTTAAGCTGCCAGAACGGTACTGGTCAAAAAACTTCCTCTCAACCAGACCTTTATCAATAGCATCTTGAATGTCATATTGGCTACCTGTTTTTCGGTCAACAAGGACTACTCTACTGCTACCATCTGATCCTGTAATAGTTATTTCTTCCCATTCACACTCCTGTTCAGCCAGTTCTGTATAGGTGTCATAATCTATGAGGCCTTTGCTGTATGCCTCCTGAACAGACATTTCCCTGTTTGTTTCTGGATCTACAATGACAACCCGGCGCTTCCTAAGGGTGTTCTTCTGTGAGGTGTGCACCACTTTCTTCTTCTCTCTCAGGGGCAGAAGGCAGAGCCCTGTTGCTTCATCCTTTATGCATCTTTCTTTCAGCTGCAAGTAGGTCAAGTTCTCCTCTGTGTTGGGGTCAAAGAACCCTTTGGTGTCATCACTTGGATCACTAAGGATTTGGTTGAGCTCTTCATTGAAGTAGCCACGTTTGTAGGCTGTCTCTACCGGCAAGCGGTAGCTCTCTTTGGGGTCAATGATTCCTCCGGTAGCAATCTGGGCCTCTAGCAAACGAATGCCATGGCCTCTCTCTATGAGCTCTTTGTTCATTGCTTGAAACAGAGAAATGATGTTTCCGGTTTCTGGGTCTTTGTACCCAGTGACAGCTCTTTCAGCAGAGAGAAGTTTCTCTTTAAATTCAATTCCAACAAGGCCTCTTTTGTAAGCTTCCTCAACAGGCAGTCTCACATTGCTGACAGGATCCACTATGAACCCTGTGGCTGCCTGCGCTTCTAGGAGTTCAAGGGCTGTCCCTGGTCTAACCAAACCTATTTTCATAGCCTGGTAAATGCCAAGTTTCTCTTTAGTAGCCTCGTTGTAGATACCTGCAATACAGCTAGAGCCCTGAAGGAAATCAATAATTCTCTCGCTCACTTCTTCCACTGTGATTGCACCTGTTTCCAAGTCATTCTTTGTTGATTCCTTAATAATTCCAGCCTCCAGCAGTGCATCCGCTGAGACAGGCTGCCTGATCCCTTGGAATGACATACTCCTCTTCTGTACTGGGAGAAGGAGCAGACCAGTGTGTGGTTCAATTCTACATTTTTCCTTCAGCTGCATGTAAGTGACTGCCTTTTTGGTGGTGGGATCAATGAAGTTCTTTGTAGTGCCTTGGCAGTTGTTCAGCATTCTGTACAGGTCCTTGTCAATCAAGCCACGAGATAAAGCTATATCTTTGGGTAGGAAAACACTGTTGACAGGATCAACAATCCCTCCTACAGCCAGCTGGGCTTCAAGCAGACGAATACCGGTTTCTCTATCAACCAAGTTTTTCTTGATGGCTTCAGACACTGGCACAGTCTTGCCCGAGAAAGGATCTTTAAATCCTGTAATAGCCTTTTCTGCTGTATAGATTTGCTCTCTGTCATCAAAGTCGATCAGATCTCTGGCAATAGCACTGTCCACAGTTAACATCTCATTTCGGTGCGGGTCTATCACACCCCCTGTTGCTGCCTGGGCTTCTAAGAGCAGGACTGCATTTTCTGCTGTAAGCAGCTGATTACGCTTGGCCTCAACAAAAGAATACTTCTGTCTGGGAGAAAGAGACACCCCTGCAATAGCACCTGCCCCTTTGAGGTAGGGTTCAATGTCAGCTGCAACTTCTTCCACTGACCTCTGGCCCTTCAGCAGTTTATCCAGTGTGAGTTTGTCTATCAGTTGACACTCATACAGCTGCATTGCTGTAATCTTCTTCCGCAACCCACAGAACAGCAACTTGGAGGCATCAATACAGAAGTCTTCCTCAGTCTGTGTAGATCTGTGGGACCCATATGGGCGTTGCTTGAGTTTCTCAATCTCTCTCTGCATTCTGAGACGCTCAGACTCCAACTCTGTCTGGTTCTTAACAGCGGTCTCTTCTAGTCTGCACCGGTATCTCTCCTCAATCCGCTTGATCTCCATCTGCAGCCTTTCAATCTCAGTCCTCAAGGTGTTCTTCTCTCTCTCACTCTTCTCTCTTTCACACTGGATCTTCCTTATGGATTCCTCTGTCCGGGAGTGCTGGCTCTTCCACTGATTGAGATCATTCAGTATTTGCTGCTTCTCACTTTCCAGACGTTGCTTCAAACGAGACTCTGATTCCAAGGTAACTTTCAAACGGTTCAGTTCCTCTTCTAATCTCTGCAGCCTAGCTTTGTCTTGCTCCAAAGCACTCATTTTTATCAGCAAGGTTTCTCTTTCTTGCATAATGTGACTATACTGATTTTTGGATTCTTGAATCCTATTCGATGCCTACAATTTTAAAGAAGAAATAAACCAAGAGAGGGTGATTAGAGTTTATGCTGGTTAGAGTTATGGTCTTCTCTTACAATGCTCTTCCAAGCCTGTCTTTTAACCCACAGTAAACTGCCACTGGAGAACATTCTAGTTACAGCAGTACTTAACCCAAGACCATGGACTCATATAAACTAGTGAAGGTACATTGTCCCTTCACTGACAATGTCTCTAGTACTGCCAGAGACTACATTCTTTACCCATAGCCTTGATTTTCTGCTGGTTTAGTTAGCTCTTTATAACTTTCTAATACTTCTCATAGTACACCTACAAATATATATACGTATATGAGCATTCAGACTCATTAAGAGTCTGATACTCAGCAGATGTACCCTGGATTAGTCCTACTGACCTGGTTGAATTTGTATCAGCTAAAGACTGGTCATACATGGATAAAAAGGAAATATATGACTCGATTTTCACTTTCCTATTAGTTTCATATGTTATTGCAAACAATTTTACCTATGCTGCTTTACATTTTAATTCACTTAAGGTCTTCATATACGTATATACAGACACAAACACCTACAAGCATGCATATTTGTATCCATAGTTAAGAGAATGCAAGTTTATATATTTGTAATACGTGCATTTATATTCATGCACAGATGTCAGATAATCCTAAATGTTAGTATTTTAAAAAAATCAGGATTAAGATTTTTTAAGTAAAGAAAAACTGAATAAAGAAAAGAATAGCTGAGAGTGGGAATGAGAAAAAAAATAAAGGGCAGGTGTAGGAAAACCAAAAAAACCCCACACTTTCATGTGTGCTCATTTGTGTATATTTAAATAGTAGCTCTTTGGAAAAGAAAGCAGGCAGAAGAATAAAATATGAACAGATATTTTCTTTAACTTGTTTATGCTGTCACCTCAATTTTAATAATGGCCAATAATAAAATTTGCAAATGCCCTTAGTGATTTAGGAATATAGAGCCCCCAAACAGTCAATGAAATGTAGGCTTTAAGTACCTCAGGCACAGCTGACAACATGATCTTTAATCCTTATTTGTAGTCAACACCTTACCCAGCTACCCACTTTGACAGCTTTCTGGGTCTGGGTTTTCTTAGCCTGGGGAAACACACAGCCAGCATGGTACCCAGCAAAGCACAGTGGTACTCCATGTATTCTCATCTTCCCCTAGGACAGATGGTGGACACTGGCACAGACCCCAGGTTTCTCCTGGGGCAAGGGTCAAGGGCAAGGCTCTAGACAGTTAAGACTGTCCTTAGAGCTCCCTAGCACAGCTCCCAGGGAGTAAAGCGGCTAAGGAAGTGGCCAAATCCTGCTGGTTTTGTTTAAAAATTAAAAAGGAGAAGGACCATAAAGGGGATATTAGTCGCAAGTACAGTGATTGAACTCAAACAGCAAAGCATGAATTAAGTTGATTCAAATGGACACTGTGATTAATTATATATCTGAGAGACAGTAAAGCTGGGATCAAAATATGTATGAATACCTCTAGAGCTTGCTTTTGGAATTTTTCAATTTCCTGTCTCAATTTTTCCCTTTCTTTCTGTAAATCATTAATCAACCCCTGAAGCTCCAGGGTTTGCTTGCTGCTCATCTGAAGCTGATTCTTTAGTTCAGCAATGGCAGTATTTTTCTCATCAACTTCACTTCTGACCATTCTGAGGTCATCGTATTCCAATCTAACATTTCGCAGCTCTTCCTCCAGTAACAAGTGTTCCTTGGTTAGGTTCTCAGTGAGAGACTGAAGCCTTTCAATTTCTATTTTGCACTCATTCAAGTTTTTGCTTTTTTCCTCGGAGGTTTTCTGCAAGTGCTCGTATCGTAGGTGAGCCTGTTTTAATTGCTCCTGTTCTTGGACCAACTGACGCCGCATGGTCTCGATATCAGATGTGTATTTTCTGATCTCCTCCATGTATCTCTGCTTCTCTCTCACATGACCATCTAATACTTCTCTTTGGTGTCTAAGGTCATCTTCATTCCTCTTCTTTACAATAGACACTTCCTCTATCTGCTGTGTGAGATTAGTTATTTTAACCGACTGCTCTCTGAGAGATCTCCTCATGCCTTCTATTTCCTCCTCCAGTTTCTTCCTCCTGGATGTCTCCTCCATTAGGTTTTTATTTTGCCTGCAAAGTTCCTCCTCCAGCTTATGTTTTTGGATCTGCAAGTCTTTCACGGTGCTCTGGAACTTTGCACTTTCTTGATCCCTGCCTTTTTTCTCTTGCAAAACTCTTTCATAGTCAATTTTCAGTCTGGCCAGTTCCTGCTCTTGGATCCTCAGCTTGTTAATTGTCTCAGTAGCACTCGTGTTTGCTTTCTGCAGGTCAAACTGGACTCTTTTTAACTGACTGTTCTCATCCTCTACTTCTTTTCTCTGACTTGTTTCTACATCCAACAACTTTCTCAGCCTTTCAATCTCTTTGTTTCTTTCCTTAATGGTCTTAGAAGCATCATCAAGTGACTGTTTGTACCGCATGCTTTCATCAGAGTGCCTCTGAATAACTTGTTTTAGCTCAATCTCCAGCTGCTGTTTCTTCTGAGAAAGCTCTGAGCCAGCTG
Source organism: Agapornis roseicollis (assembly GCA_002631895.1). Taxonomy (NCBI): domain Eukaryota; kingdom Metazoa; phylum Chordata; class Aves; order Psittaciformes; family Psittacidae; genus Agapornis; species Agapornis roseicollis. Next base: position 149,273 of record NDXB01009195.1, read on the forward strand.
CCTTCTGCTGCTGAGCATTCTCTTCTATTTTCCGTAGATTATCTGTTGTCTGGCTTATTGTATTCTTCAGTCTCCTAATTTCCTCACACAAATTCCTATTTTCTCTCATGGCATTATCAAGCTGTGTTCTATAATTATTTGTGTCCTCTTCCTTTTGCATGGTGACCTGGTGAATTGTGGTCTTTGTGATATTAATCTCAGTTTCATATTTGTTCTTTAAACTAATAATTTCCTCATCATAACTGTTCCTTACCTTAGCCAATTCATTTTCAAGTTCCCATCGGCTTTTAGCCTCTTCCTGAAGCTGAACCTTTAGCCTTTCCAGCTCCTTAGTTTTATCCTGAATAGTTGAGGCAGCCTCTTCAAGAGCCTGCTTGTATCTTGAGTTATCTTCACCACGGAGCTGAATGACCTGTTTCAGCTCCAGCTCTAACTGATGCTTTTGCTGTGACACCTCAGAACTGCAAGCCTTTTGCTGAAGAGCATCCTCTTCTGCCCTCCTCCGTTGATCTGTGGTTTGCAGAATGGCATCATTCAGCCTCACAATCTCATCCTTAAGGTCTCTGTTTTCTCTTGTCAGTCTGTCAACCTGGGCTCTGAGGCCTTTTGCATCATCATCTTTCTGTGCAGCTATCTGCTGGATTGTGGTCTTCTTAATATTAATTTCTGTTTCATACTTGTTCTTTAAATTACTCATCTCCTCGCTAAACTGGTTTCTTACCTTAGCCAGCTCATTTTCATACTCCCTCTTCCGTGTGCCTTCGTCCTGAAGAAGAACCCTTAATCTTTCTATCTCGTACTCCTTCTCCTTGATGACCTTCTCAGACTCTAACTTTTGCCAACCAAGGCTGTCTTTCTCATTTTGCCTTGTTTTCTGCAGCTGGTCATAGTCATTCTTCTGCTGCTCATATCTATCCTCCAGCAACTTCCTTTTCCTTTTCTCATCTTCAATCTCATAAGTCAGCCTGGTTATTCTGTCATTTAGATCCTTTATTTGGGCATAACATTTGTCCAGATTTTGCTTAGCAGAATTGCCATCCATTTCAGCTTGTCTTTTCATCTCCTCCAAACTCATCAGCTTTGCCTTGAGCTGAGAAATATCCATCTGGTACTTTTGCAGATTTTGCTCTAGGAATTTATGTTTGTTGTTTGTCTCTGAGTTTGAATCCCTGGCAAGCCTGAGTTCTTCTTCCAGGAGCTCGATTTTGGTGTTTTTCATCTGCAAAATGATAGCAGAAAAACAAATAAAAACCCCCACATAAGTACTTCTGACAACTGTTTCAAAATCATCACATGAAATGCAGTATGCACTTGTAACACTGACAACTCACAAAACATTTTTTTCTTAGCTTCAGTGAGAGCTCAAAATCCTTTTTTATTTAATGTCATCAAGCCAAAATCTGGAATCCTTTTTCTCCAGTGTCAGACCTTATTCAGAAATCAGCATAATGACTTTCAGAGGGAAAGTGGTACTTGATGGGGGGAGGGAGATGCAATACAGATAGCAAAATCTGATGCACCAAGAGTTCACTAGCAAAGTATTAAATAGCCTTCTTTAGAATCTCCAAGATTTTTAAACAGGTGATTCACATACAGTATATGTGACCTCTTAAATGGGCCTCTCTGTTTCCACTGAGCTGTATCAAATCAGGAGTTACTCCATTTAAAACACTCTAGAAATGGCTTGAAATGAGGTGTGGCTCCTTAACCATGAGGAGCAAGAAGGTAACTGTACTGTCACTGAGGTCAAGGCTGCAATGAGGAAAGAAGGACCTCCTGTGTGCTTTGATAAGCACCTCCTATTGACCAAGAAGGCTACTGCTCTCCACCTCACACAGGACATCGGTAACTTCACAAGATACTGCACTCTTTGACAAAAGATGCATGTATCTGCTTATATGCCTCCTTCATGGGACAGCACTGAGCTCTGGATTTAGTTTTGTGGACTGTTTTGCACTGTACTTAAGCAGGAACTCTTTATCAGTGATAGCTTGCTAACCTGTGATAAAAATGGAAGGTAAAGAAAATAAGAGTCAGATTACCTTCAAGTCCTCCATACTCTTTAACATTTCACTTAAGAATCTGTAATAATCTCCTGATCTTGTAAGAAGCTCTATGTAGCGAGACTGAGCCTCATTAGCCTTGAAAAGAAAAATCATTGTTAGCAGCTTGTACTACTGTTAGATATGAACATATTTATGTCTCAGATCATTTAACAGGTTCGAACCCACTTGAGAAAACATATCATTTGACAAAGTAAAAAGCAAATTCTCCTCCTCACAAATTCACACAACTTTCTGGGGACCCCAAATGTATAAACTCTCCCTTCTCATAAACCCACACCTTGTTTTTCAAGATTATTTTCTCCCACTGCTGATGTGACATTAAATCCAAGGCTTCATCCCTGGTAAATCATGCTCTTCCTGTTTGACTGTCATGGATAACCTAAGTTAAACTTTAATAGTAGTTAATTCCCAGGTTGAAAGTGACTAAACAACCTGGGGCATGGATCTTACTTTCTCACAATATGTATGCAATGGACACTGAATAGGAATGAGGTAAATTTCTGAGGGCTACTCTACTGTCTAAATGAGCCCAAGTATGATTTTACAGCATAGTAACAAAACACAGACTGTTTTGCACTAACTCCTTGTGCTTGTGTGCTTAGCACACCTTACTAATGACAGTGCTAATTATTAGAATCCAGATGGATTTGTGTCACAATGGCTCACAAAGACAAACAAATCTACTCAAAAGACTGATGGGGAGGAAGGAAGGATACCTCTTGCACAATCAGCACTGCAGGAGACTGAACAACGCTCTTCTTGATAGGTATGTTGAGCAATGTTTCTAATCCAGAACTGTAGGAAGCAACCTGTAGTTCATAATCCTGTAAAACAACAGGGAAAGAAGCATTTAGCAACCACCAAGGAACTCTTTAGGAATCTGGATTTCTCAGAAACTTCCAAAAAAGTTTTGGGGTTGTTTTGGTTTATTTTTTTAATAAAAAGCTACATTTTCCATTGTTTATATCTCTGACCACATACAAATGACCCTCTATCACAAAAAGAAACTCATCAGTTCATGTATCACTGTGGAGACTCATGTAGAATAACAAAGGGAAAAAGAGAAAAAAGCATTTTGCAAAAAAAGGAAGACAGGTGTTTCTGTTAGTTAAGGTTTCACCTGGAGGTGAAAAAGATTCATGGCAGCAAATGGTCTAGGTACTGTTACCAATCAAAACTTCATTAGAAATAACTGTCTCTGCACCTCTTTCATATCACATATACCACATTGCAAACCATTCCTCCTGCTAACCTGCATTTGTCTTGCCTCCCAGACCAGATTCTAATCAGACCTAGTTCTTAGATTACCAGAAATTCTCTACTCTTTTTTTTTAACATGTGAACTGGCAAGTTTGGTCTGGCCAGACGGAGGCTTTGATTCTCCTGAAGAGAAGTTCTCACTGGTATCTCCTGCATCAGCCTGTAGTCTTCAGTTGGCAAGTACACAGATTGCTTTCATTATATTTTGTACACACAAGCACTTCACCCCAGCAATTTCTGTACATACACATCTGTGAGCCAACATTTTACCAGCCAGCAGAGCGGAGAGAATGGGACACGTCTGACCATGAAAAACCACACCCCATAAAAACGTTGAAATCCAAGTACCTTAATTGCTGCTGAACATTGGTCTGCGTGCTTGAGAAGTTCCTCAACTTTGTCTCGCTTCCCACAGATTTCACTGTGCAAGTTCTGCCAAGAAAAAAGTGAGTTGTAAAGCATTCCTTCAGGATTTATGAGTATTTCCTCCTGTAGACACAATCTCCATCAGAAGGCACCTGCAGTATGAGACCACTGCATCCCCAGAGGCTGAGACCTGAAATCACTTGTAGCTGTGCAGTTCTCACAACAGCAAGCTCCCTGTGCCTAAGAAGGTTGTCCTCAGAAGGAAGACCTAGCACCTGAACAACCCCCAGAGCTCAGGAGTTCCTTGACTTTAACTTAGATGTATTCCCTCACTTTTTATTTTTGTCCTATAATTTATCCCGTAAGTTGCATCACCACACAGTCCCTTAATTCAAAGCTGATGTTGTAAAAGTGTCAGTGACCATACAGGAGCCAAAATGGCCTTGCTCATAATCTGTAGCAATGCTGGTAGAAAGTAATGAGGATAATATTTTCTCTCTCCTGCCTTCTGCACATTTGTGGTAGCTTGTGCACTTCATAATTCAAAACAGGCCTTTGTATTGCAGATTGCTTTGATACTGGTATTTTCTAAATAGCAAAAGAATTTAAAACCTGCATAGTTGAAGACAATTCATTCAGGTGCTGCATACCTTTTGATCATGTAGATATCTCATGATAGCATTACAATCGCAAAGCTTCATGCCTTCAATAGCATCCTGCCTGCGCTTGGCATCACAGATCCATTTGCACAGCGCTTGGTAGAGATCTCGGTAAGTTTTTAGCTGTTTGATCTGCCTTTCTAAATCCCATGATCTAGAAAACAAACAAACAGGAAAACCTGTCACAATGGGGAATGTGCTCTCTCTCTCTCACTTTAAGCATTTTTTAGAAAAGACACAGTAATAAATGAGGTAAAACTCTGGGATGCTTTACAAGGAGATTCTGAATAACAGCTCTACAAAGCATTAGGAAAAAAATGCTGGGTTTTTTTTTTTACACTTAATTCTTAGTGTTAATTTAAAAAAAAATGATAATTACAACAACTCTGTAGCACATAGGTTAGAAATTTAAATTACTAAAATTTCCTGCTTGTTCTTACACAATCCCTTTTAAAGTACATTCAACCTATTCACAGTTGCTCTAGTCTTACTGCCCTGAAGTCATTATTTGTCCTCTGGAAGTGATCATTAGTGCCTATTAGTTGCTTTAGACTCACTGTTAAGATTATTTCAGTAGCAATAGCAATATGGAAGAAGCTATTAGGAAGGATGTGCAAACCTGTTGTCTATCTGCTTGTCAACTCTCTGCCAGCGGTCTATTAGCTGGGTAACTTTGTCACAGAACTTTCCAATGTCCATGTCATACAGGGTGTATGACTGGCAAGACTGTGAGTGAATCTGAAGTGTTCTCTGCAGCTCATTTTCCAGGGCATTCAGTAGTGACTTCTTCATGTTTAGGTCTGCTTTCATTTTCTGGAGAAAAAAACCAAAATGCTCTCATACATTTTATTCTTATGGAGATACTCAGATTCAATCACCAACCATTAACCACATGAACAGTGTGTTGTGATCTAAAGGTTTCACTAAGGCACATACACTGATGTCCGCTGGATTTAAATAAACACCTACTTTAGTAAACAGAGTTTGACTTAAGAACATGCTTAAAGTTAGACTCATGCTTAAATAATTTGCTAAACCAAAGCCCTCTGCTGTCATATTCTGTAGCTGATGCTTCAGTTTCTCAGAACTATGCAGAGCAATTACAAAAAAAAGAAAACCAAAAAGGAAGAGCCTGCCTTGCTTGTTCCTAGAAACAACTGACTAGAAAATTTAACTGAATTACAGATTCCTGAACTTGCAACAGCTCTGGAATCAAGCCTCAGGGTGCACATATCGAGTTTCTAAATGTTGTCTAAAAATCTGCACAGTTTCATAAGTTATACAAATCAACAGGTATTTTTGTACAGAAATGGATTATGGAGACCTTCCACTCCACTGTTTTTTGCTGTGCTGGCTGCAACAACCAGGGGATGGAAGAAGTAGAAACCTGTACATTCCAATAATTTGCAAAAGCACTGTATGTCTATGCAGTAAAATACAACTGTATCAGCATTTCCATCTCCTGCTGTTTCAGAAGGGTTTCACCCAGTTTAAAAGACCGCTGCTACAAGGTTTGCCTTGCTGCATGCTTGTGTCCTGGCCTCTCACCTTCAGACAAGCCCGGTAAGCCTCTACTTTATCAAGATCCAAAGGAACAGTTTCCTCTTCAGAGAGTCTGACTTCATAAACTCTGATCACATCTTCTGTTTGTAGAATAACCTGGAGCAGACATCTTAGTGCATTCAAGCTAAAATGAATAATACAAAACAAATCCATTGTGGACTGGGGTAGGAAAGGTGGTATTTCTAATTAACTGCAGGTCATTAGTTAAAGAGAACAGACAATACGTAAGAAATTTCACTGATACCCATGATTCTTTTTTCTATTTTTTTTTTAAGTCTTCCAGGAAAGAGAAGACAGTCACGTAAGTGTCTGTTTCTACCCACACGTACAGCATTTGTAAGAAAGGTGTAGTTTTACACTATGGGTAACAAAAGACAGGTTTCTGTACTAACAGTTAGGAAGAAAGTGAGTATTTTAGCACTATAACTTCAATTTTCTTACCTGTCTAAGTAGCCAGCAGAAACACCATTAATATTTTCCAGTTTTTGAAATAGGGCATTTATCTCTGACTGCAAGTACACATACTTTTCACAGCCTCTGAAATTAGGCAGCAAGTCTTTATGCTTATTGAGGGTTTCAGCCATTATTTGAGAGTCATTCTGTACACCCTAAAGAAAAAGAATGCCTGATTTACACATTTTGGTGGGTGAATAATCATTCTACAACACATGCGCAATCAGTCTCCTTATCCAAATAGCCTGCTAACCAGCTTGACTGAGGACTGAAGCAGTGCAAGTTTGCTTTCTGCAAAGTAACATTGGGTGGTTTCTTTTTTGCACCGTTCAAAACAGCCAATACCTCTTTTTGAGCACCTCATCCACTCTGAAACTCAGCTCTGCTGAAAGCAGAGTACTTTACTGCTAGCTGCCTACTGTACTGTGTAGACTTGCCAAAGTCCTTCTGCTCTTAAGACTTTTGCAACCTCATTGCCTCAGGAGACTTTCTTGTATGCTGAACCTACTTTCTTACTAATCTGTCTTCAGTCTTCTTCAAATCTTAAGAACTGGGAGAGAGAGAGTGCCTGTGAGCCCCACTTATTCTACATCCCACAGACAGCACTGCAGAGGTTGTAGTAAAGTGGGGTCCATGCAAAAGGTTTTCAATAGTGCTTTAACCTGGATGAGGTTTAACATGAGCTCATGTTCACTTTACATTAGGTTTTCTGTATTCTTTGCCTGACAGAATTTGACTTCTAAAACCCAAGAGTCAACTTTTTCTACTTAGGAGTTAAACTTCAATCCCAATCATCATGGTTAGCTTCCAATTGAGAATTCTGTGCACAAGATGTGTGTCTTTTCCAGCTGATCAAAAATACAACTGCAGTATGCTCTGAAGCACAGAGTCAAACCAAGCTTGAGATGCTCAAAGAAAAACATCCACAATTACCTCTAAATCCTTTATTCTGACTGTAAAGTCATGCATAGCCCCTTGATCCACGCCAAGAGGAGCCCTTTGTACCATCTGAACCTCAGAAGCTTCTATCTGACGCCGAAGTTTCTGAAGCTCCATCAGCAGCCAGGCCTCCTGCTTCTCATGTTCTCGATTTCTTTCATTAACAATAATAGTGCTTGAGGAATTCACAGGACAGCTCTCAGTTGGGACCACTGTAAAATGATTGGGTAAATGTCAGCTGCCAGAGTACGGAGTACCTACATACAGAAAGCCAATGTAGTGCACAAGTGCCCTAAGCATTGAGTTTACCTGTAGAACTGAGAACAGGTAGAAGATCAGGACTCTTATGTAGCTCTTTTGAGAAATTAAATTTCTCCTTCCCAAAGACAAACTTGTTTCCTCAAATGCAGCAGTGACGTTTTGCTTGCTAATAACTGAAAACATGTCAGGTGGACTAAATTCTATTTTTCCATGAAATTCGGAGGGCTATTCCCAGATTCACACCAGAGGAGGGAAGAACAAAACATACTCTTCCCTGCCAGTTTTGTTATGTTGGAAGACAGCAGTAAAATATTGAGCATGTTTCCATTCATATGTTTATGAGAATGTTATCAAATAATGAGGGTGCACCACCACCACCTGGAACAAAGAAATCCAAGAAGTCCAATCTCTACAGAAAGCAAGAAGATGACAAACCTGTTTGTGGCTGCCGTGGTTGATTAGGCAGTTGTATAATCAATGTTTGGTAGTGCTTCTGAGCATCAGTGAACTGAGTCTGGATCTTTCGTTTGTCTTCATCACCAAACATCTCTGAGCCTTGGCTATTCCTGAGGAATTCTTGATAATGGATCTCCAGGTCAGTTATTATTTTCTGGTAGTCTTCCTTACGCATTGTTTTCAGCTGAAATGAGAAAGAAGAGAATTTTTTAAAAAGAACAGAACAATTGGGGAATGCTTATGACTAGTTAATCATCAAGGAACAATCTAATCTAATAATGAAAACATCTAAAGAAATCACATTTTAGAATAAAACCCACCTGAGCTGCCTCTAAAAGTATGGTGCTAAAAGTGCCCTTTGAGCTGATTTATTCTTCTTATCATCATTTCATAACTTGAGAATAATTTGAAGTTCTACCTCTTACTCTCTCTATTCATGCCCTTTCACAGTGGGAACACGTACAGCAAGTACGTAATATATCTCTTTAGCTGATCTTCCTGTTTATCCATACCATGTTTGAATGGGAAAGGACTTTGCTTCTCCTTTAATAAAACGGCAACTTCCATATGTAACTGTTGGTGCAACCCAGGAAAAAAGAGAGCCCATGCTATTGCAGAACATACATTTGCATAGGTCATAAGAAGCACTGTTTGGGACAACAGAGGTCAGGTCATGCTGACTCTAGTCTACAGGTAAGGCCAGCTGGCATCCTACCTTAGCAATAGTCATCGCTCTGATCTTCTCAATGTCGATCATGCAGTAATGCCAAGACACCAGGCTCTTCATGTTGATATACAGCTGGTTCCACAAAGCTAAAATAGCTTCATAGTACTGCTCAATTCTTAGATGGGAAAAGAAATTCCATGGTCAAAATGCATCTGTCCTTGTAGCATAGCTACAAAACATCCCAAGAAACATCCACCAGATGTGAAGTGTGTTAAGGTTTGTTTTCTACTTGAAAAAAAATCTTGGAAATTAACTTATCCATAACTTTCATTATTAGAGATGAGAAAACCCTTGTAAAAGTTAAGTTTAAAATATTGTCAACCTAGTAAAAACTTTAAAATAGGTCTTAAATATGCCAACCCAAATCCCAGCAAGCTTCACTGAAGTGAATTTCCTCAAGTCTAGGGTCTATCCCTTATTTCCCCACCCTGTAAGGGTCAGGGAGCACTGTGGTTAAGGCACAGACCAGACTTTGTGACTGGCTGCTATTCTGAGAGAACTGTTCTACCTACTCCCAGTGGTAAGTGTCCAAACCCAGGCAGCAACTCACTTGGTAGCAAGATCCACTGCTAATGGATTAGGGGGTGGAATGATAAGACTAACAGATGGCACCAGCATATCCACTCCTCCGGGGCCAGTCACCAGCCACTTGCTGCGCTCATTATTGTCCTTCAGGATACATTCATCTCCTTTGCGTACTGTTTTCTGTGAGGAACACACAAAACCCATTTTTTAATTTACTTAAGTAAGATGGGGTTTCCAGGAGAGACAGACAAGGTGCATCTAGATCAGAGAAGTGGGAGTGGTTCCCAGCTGCCAGGTCTAGGTGTGCATCTTGGCTTCATAATGGGGCAAAAGATCAGTACAGATCAATCCCTTCTCCCTGAATCTGGTTTCCATGTGAAGAAAGCAGAGAAAACCAAGTGGAAGCCACAGAACACTCTGAGTAGTTGTCGCCAGTCCAGTTCACCAGGTCAAGTCTTGGAGCTTGCCATGACCCATACCAAAGACTGAATATGGACAAGTGCCCACAATAAGGTATGCAACCATGTATGGCTGTATGCCAGTGAGCTGCAGACATAAGAATTCTTAGTGCTGCACCTGTATTTGTGATGGACTGGAAGCAAGCGCAATAGCTAAATTCACCAATTGCCAGAAATCCTGACACCATGTGGCCACATATGTGGCCACAGCGCAGTCTACAGCCCACTCACATCCAAGGCGGAGAGGCTTCTCCTATAATTTATCCAGTCTGTATTCCACCTGCATCATGTGTCTACAGCCAGCAAATACAAGGCCACGGGGTTTGCATTCATCTCAGCACGGAGCGCCTCCAGACTTGTCTGGTCTAAGGGTCATCTGAGCAGAATTTAGCTTGCTTAAAGTAAGAATAACTAGCAAGTAGTCAGGTAACTGTTGCCTGAATTTGTTTACTTTTGCTTATAGTAACAATTAGTTACTGTATGTGGGCTGAACTCCTGTGACTCTGGAATAAAGTGTGGCATGGAAAAGTGCAGACTCAGAGTGCACAGCAGAAAACTCAGACTGTAAACACAAACCACAGTGGTCAATTACTGGTTGCTACAAGAGTGCAACCTAATGAATCAGGTAAAACAAGTTTTACAGATAACAGAAAAACTGGGTAATTAGGAACCAATGAAGAGAAACATCATGTAAGCATAAAACACATCTAAGCCTACTGATAAGAGAAAAACATAGAAATAAGCCAAATGAGCCCCAGTACTGAGGAGGAAGAAAAACTACCACCATCATTTTCATACTCCATCCAGCAGAAAACTGGGGCTACCAATGACTCACTGTACATTCCTCACCTTTTGTTAGATGAAGTGTTGACCTAAGAACCCAGAAGGACATTGGAAAAGTGAGCAAACACCAAAAAAATAGGCACAGATGCTGAGAAGCAGCTGTATAACAATTTTAACCCTATTGCCAATAAGACTTTTCTGTGCTAATTTGAGTTATGAGTATTAATGCTATCTAATGGACTAATCCTGATAATTTTGACCAGACCTGTTAACCACCCAGACCCTAGCTTGTAATTCACAATGGCAAGAAAGTCATAGCTTTTTTGTCAAAGAAATTTAAATGCTGACTAAAAGCAGACAAAGGGGTTACACCTCTCAGCTCAATAGTTTGTTTACTAATCATTTGCCCTATTCTAACTTACATTGTATTCATTCTCAGACAGAAAGGGATACAATACCAGATCCTGTTTGTAGTCACAAAGAGCTTTGAGGATAATGGGCTTGTTACTCCGGTAGTCTGGGTTACGTGGCTTCAGCTGCACAATCTTCTTGGATTTATTCACCAGACTCTGCACTTGCCTCTTGTATTCAAGAATTCTCTCTCGTTCATTCTGCAAAGATTAATTCTATGTTATAAAAGTCATTCTAAAAAGAAACCACATCTAATTCCCACTGTTTTATTAAGAGGGATACATGTTGTGCTCACAGTAGGCAAAACTGCCTTTAGTTCCAGTGGTATATGCCTTTGGCCTATAATTACAAAATGAAAAGTTTGCAATACATCTGCAATGTGGTTGATGTGATCTGTAAGAAGCACTAGCATAAATAGAAAGAATCTATAACATGGATGCTAACAAAACCCCCCACAAAATTACACTCAAACCTAATTTCATCAATTGCCTTTTTCCATTACTGACCATTTTTTTCGTCCAGTATATCCAATCTGGAATTGCAGTACCTAATTCATGATGAGGAAATACTTAGCTAAAAAAGCTGAGTTAAGTCCTTTGAAAAAGACTACAGTGACATAGCGATACAGTGAGTAATTTTTTAAATGCATTTATCCTTTGAGGCAAAAATCTACTCAATCACCTATGAGTGAAAGTGATTTTTAATTTGTTAGCCCATCAGAAACTTGGGAATTTGTTGGGCTCATTCCAGGTTTAAAAAGACATCAGAGTGCCCAAAGAGTATTACATAAATTAAATAACACTGATGTGTTTGCAGGCTTTCCTAAGACATAGGCAAGAATATACTGTTATGGCTTCAAGTTTATACAGTACTGTATATAAAAATTGCAGTGCACCTGGGTTTACATTTGGCATCTAAAGGGGGCAACTGATTTCCAAGGAAAGCAGAACATAACCTGTCAGGTGGGTGTGACAGTACCTCCAGCTCTTTGATCTGCTCCAGCAAGGACTGTAGTGACATGCTCTTATCACAGATGAACTTCTTTCTGATGGAGTCCTGCAAGTTTTTCAAGTAGCTCTCTGTGGCTTGAGCCTCTTCAAAGAACTATTGGAGGAAAGTCATGATTTCAGTTGTACACAGCTCTTAAAAACAATTGCTAAAAATGAATGGATTCTTTTCATAAGAAATCCCAGTTCACACCTGGCAGAATGGTAGCATTTACAGTATGGTAACGTGTTGCAAGTATTTAAGCACGCATTTAGAAAGATTCTGGTACAGAAAAAATATCTGGGATGGGATTCACACTTTTTAAAAGAGTAGTGTGAATTCTCCCCATCACTACTCACCTGAAAGTAAGCTGCATTCTCTTTCAGGTGAACATCAATGCATTTGGTGATCTGAAGAATCCAGCTCCACTGAGTTTGTAATGTATCCATGTAGGCCTAATGAAAATAGCAATATACAGAACTCAAACCACCACACTGATCTCTCTCCTTACCTAGACTCAAGCAAAACTATTTATGCTCCACATAAATGCAAATGAAAAATCTGCTGCAACAACCTTATGCAAATAGTTCCCCAACTTCTAAGCATTTACCTAACTGAAATGGGTTAAATTCCTGCTTGTGGGATGCAGAGAGAAATTTGTGCATGACTTCAATTTTGCTTGATCAGCATAAAGCCTGAAGTGCATGAACATAAAGGGATGAAATGCACAAAAATGAGTGCAAATAAAATGTTTCCTTTGCAAATTGTCATGTTCTTCCAAGGAACAATATCACACATGATTTTTTTATGATGGCTATTTTTAAATTCAAACTTCTTAAGCAATCCTTGTGCATATTCTTTAGAAAATTGCACACAATTTTTACTTTACTGTTGGAGCTTACAGGGATCTTTCCTTTAAGGAAGAAACAGACCACAGAAGAAATACAAATGGTGATTTTATACAACATGTGAACAGTTAACAAATTTAAATACACTGAAAAGCAGGAATGACTACGTTAAAACTGCAACAACTACAGCATTTGTTGCAGCCTTTGTAATTGAAAGGTAAATGCACATCCAGCTGTGAAAGCAAAACTGCCTTGAATAAGTTGTAGAAATGCACTACGAATTTCAGTTGCAGAATGTATTTGCACCTGGATTAAATATAAACCCTCAACAAAAGGTGTGGCTTTCTTCAAAAGCATGCCTACTGAGATAACAGAACAACGATGACATGCCTTCCCACTTTAATTCCACTGCACTGTTGTCAACTCAAGATACAGCAATTTCAATACACTCAGACACCATTCTAAGCCTTGAAGTATTTTTTACATGCATCTATCATCAAATTTGATAGAAGTGATAGCTCTCTCAGCTCTTAAGAAGTCTGCACTTCCTGTGGCCAACACCATAAAACATGGATATGCTTTTTGGCAGGCAAACCCTTCTCAGGTCCAAGTGTAGCATTCCATTTGCAGACTTTCACTGAGAACTTTTCCCATGTAACAACTGAAGGAGCAAGTGAAATCACACAGTCTAACTCACCTCGATTTTGTCTGAAGCAGGGTGCTGGTTGAGTACAAGCTGGTCGCTTTCTTGCTTTAGCTTATTGAGTTCTTTTTCTTTAAGCTCCAGTTCACTCATGCGTTTCTACACAACCGAAACACCACATTAAACAAGTCCCCAAACATGCTGCACAGGACGATTTACTTAAAAGTTTCCAGATAGTTGTGATAATGTAAAATGATCCCTGCTAACATTATATGGTAATTCTATTCAGTGTACTGAAGTTAATTATAAAGACAGTAGAATCAAAGAAGGTACACTCATCCCAGTTCTAGTCTCTAGGTCTGCTGTTTCATGGAGCAAAGTATCCAAAGTTCTGCTTTTCCTAGGAATGATGGAAGCAAAAATGACTGCATTTTGCAACATCCAGAACAACTGAACTAAAAACCCAGTACCTCTTTAGTAGTGTGAACTTTCACTCCTTTTTCAATTTGGAGATCAGCACCAATATTGGTTAAAGAAAGACACATGCTCCATTACCCACAGAAGACAAGGAGCAGTGGAAACTACCTCTGACCATGCACTGAACGTAGTGCTGGCAGAACTGCCAGAAGAAGAGAGCAGCTCCCTCTAGCATAGTTCTACTTCTTCATGACAGACAATCAGGGCCAAATACAGGGACACCCCTAAACCCTACATAGTCCTAACAAGGAGAATCAAGCTGTTTGATTCAAGTCCCTCCATTTAGTTCGCCAACATAATGACTGTGTGCACAAGCTATATGTGATTACTGTCCACAGTGGACAGTACTGACAAGCCCAGCTTCCAAGACCAAAAGAAACCATGACAACTAGTTGAATGTGAGTACAATCTTCCAATAAGGGTCCAATCTTGACTCAAAATGTTGTCACACAGTACTTAATCCAAAATTGTCAATAAAAGTCCTCAGGAACTTTGAAAGAGTGAAGGATGGACCATCCTGTGATCAGTCCCCACTCTGAGCCAGGCTGTTCCTCCCTCACTATCCCAAAAGAAAACCATGGAAAACCTAGGGAGGTTGAGGTATCTTACAGAGAAGGCCTCCTGCTTCCTGGAGATGTCAGTGTTTCTGTCACTCCAGTCGTAGAGAAGCTCCTCTTCCTCACAGTCATTGATCCACATGATCTCTCTGCTGGTGGCTTGGATGAGGTTCTGGAATTGACGGAGCTGATCCATTCTCTCGAAGGAGTATTTCTAAAAGGAATTCCAAAACTGAGAAGCCATGAACACAGAAATGCCTCTGCTATGTGGAGAAGGGAGGCCAACATGTCCTTTTTTTTTAACAAAAAACTAAAATAACATTAAAAACCATAAATCTATAAAACCTGTTGGCAATGGACAGCAGGTAAGGTGCTTGGGTTTATTGAGCTATGAAACCTGCTGGCAATGGATAGTGGACATTATGTCTGAATTTATAGAACAATGGGAACCTGAAGTCAGCAGCTTTATTTCAAACACAAGTGTAGCAGACATGTAGACAGGCAAGCAAAAAGGCATGGATGAAAACATAAGAAATGCCCAAACATCACTTTTATCTGCACCTCAATAAATCCTTGATGTTGTAGCAGCACCTTTTATATAGATGACACTTCATTAAAAGATTCCTCCTCTGTTCTCATACCACAAGACACATCCTGTTGCATGAAATGTGTACAGGAATCAGCTTCCAATCCCAAGTACCACTTGCACAAAATTCTCACTGTATTTTACCTGAAGTCCAAAGCAGGAGTAACACACACCCCTAGACAGAATTTGGTTCTAATCCCACTTTTGAATAACTTCTTAACCTTCACAAGCTGGTCCAGTGGAAGGTGCCCTTGCCCATAGCAGGGGGTTTGGAACTCGTGATTTTTTAAGGTCCCTTCCAACCCACACCAGTCAATGATATACAGACTAACTTCATCAGTACATTTGCTCCCATTAAGGAGGTAAAGTTCTACTCTTCACCTGCTTAGCGGCCAAATCCCTTCACCAGGTGCGAACTAGAAACCTTCTTGTGAGAGTAAGTCAATTACACACTGGAAAATGAAATAATCTTAAATTCATGACTCAAACTGAACCGTGTAGAAACTACAAAGCACTGTCAGCTTACTGCAGAACAGAATTATTTAAATATTCATCTGTCACTCTGCTGAAACCTGAAGTGTCCCCTCACTATCACACTGCTGTTAACAAAGCAAAAACAACATTCACCATAGAGGGTATCAGAAATGAATACATCTCATGCTCACCAGCAGTCCTTCATATTCTTCCTCCAGCTGATGAACTGCTGCCTTCTCCCGCTGAAACAAAGACAGCAAATATTTAGAGAGCCTTTTACAAGCTGCCTGTTTGCTGGTATCTTCTTCAAACTGTCAGTATCATAATGTTAAAATTACAGGTGGTAATCTGCAAATTCCTGCGAGAGACATAGGTGAAGAGAGATCTGCACCACTGGAGATCACAGGAGGTATAAAACCAATGGTTGGACAAAATCTCTTCCTTCAGGGATGCTTTAGTACATAAGCAAGGTTGCACATAACCCCATAATAAACAGCTTCCAAAACTGAATCGCATTTTGTACCAAACTCCTGGATACCTATGGGAAACCATCTAGTCCTACAGCTAACTTTGGAGATTATGAAGTAGTATAAACTGCGATATGAGCAGGAGGCTCCAACTTTTTACTACCTTTTCTAGGACTGGGAACCTGCACAACCTTGGAACTGGTATTCCATAGAGCCAGACTACTACCTTTCTATCTGGAAACAGGAAAGGAAAAGAGAGTAACATCCCTTCCACTCTTCAGCTTCGCTGAGAGATCAGAGCTCCAGAACCGAGTGCCTTTTCTTTAGATCTAACTATCTCCTCCTGTCCCTGTGAGCAATTAACAGAAAAGAAGGATGGGGATGAAGTAAGACTCCTCTCTCCTATACCTAGCTGCTGGGCTGATAGGAGATGAAGTTGATCACTGCATTTTCAGTGACTTTTTTATCCAGTCACAAAACCCAGAGGGGAAGATAAGCCTCAGAGGGGCAAAATACAGAAACTCCCTCATTCTCCCTCATTATTCAAGGCTGTATCTAAGCACCCACCTTATCCTTTCACTTTCTTGTTTTAATGTACCTAAACAGGAAGTGAGAATAATCATTCTTAGCCATTCTTCTCGCAAAAAACATTGTAACATTTATTTGCCAGCCTTGGTACACAACAATAAAATGTTAAATAGCTACCAAAATTTCATCTTAAAGTTCTGGGGAAAGGAGTGGAACACAAAATCATAAAGAAATAATAAATATTAGGGTTGAAATTGGTTGCTATTGTGACACCAGTACTTTCTGAAGAGAAGCTGGACTACTCAGCGTTCCTTATTGTAGTGGAATACTGGCAAGCCAATGATATAAATCTAGACTAAGCAACATGTAAGGTGAGAAAGTAATTACCAGATCTGTTTTGACTTTGTCCAGGTGCCAGCGATAGTCTCCAATGGCATTGTGAGTTCTCCTATGGTCACCAATTTGTTGCTCAATGGATGCTGCATCAAACCCCCATTTCACTAGCTCCATTTCAGCCTAGGAGAAAGAGACAGTATTTGCACTTTCATTTCCAACATTATTATCTAAATTGGAGCATAAAGGAATTGAACTGAAGGAAACATGCAGTACACAGTAAAACTGTACAAAAGGAAGTTCAGGATAGAGGGTTACGATTTCTTTAAATTGTCATCACTTAAACTGCGTGACCGGCTCCCAAAGTAGAAGAAACAAAGTAGAGACAATATTTAAGTTGTTTAAAACTAGACTAGATGAAGTGCACTCAGTAGTGTGGTTTCACCAGTTCTCTTTGGAGCAAACTGTTCTTTTATGTGCTACAATATAGTTACATTGTTATCACCCTGAAAGCAAATTATTACTTTATCAAACAATGCTATTCATGCAGTTCATGTGATAATACCCAGAGTCAAGTTCTGTATCCCAGTACACTATATTTCCATTTTAATTACACTCATGTAAACTCCAATAACTTCAGTCAAACTAAACGAAGAAACTGAAGATACACTGGAATCATTATACAACATGCAGTTTGTTTTGCACTTTAGCAATATGTATTGTAGGATGCTGAGTGAAAATCTCCAGGAACAGCCCTTGAGAAAAAGTAGCACACCTGGATAATTGCTAACTTAACAAACTAGCTGACTGCAGTTCTTTTTTTCATTATTTTCAAATATTAAAAGCCAATGAATTCACAGTTCAGATCCTCAAACTCCAAATCATCTTTTATGCTGTAAAGACACACTCCATCTATGTCCGAATGCCTGTCTGCACAGGCACACAATAAAGAAATAGGTTTCTTAATCTTGGGTTGGGATCGAATTCGGTAATTACCAGCCTGGAGCCAAATCTTTGCGAGTCAACAGATAACAATAAAGCCCAAACCACACTCAAGCGTAGGGGTTCAAAGGCAGTTTTGAAAATGATCCAAGAAGCAAAACCACTTTGCATTCAGTCATCTAAAAGTTACAGGACTTTGACCTTTCTCATTGTATTTAAACAGTCCAAAGAGTCTGCAGCAACAGCAGCAGCCCTGGCTGACTGCCAATACATGAACAAAGGCTGTCCGTGTTCCACTGCACTTTCCCTAATTGTGCACTGGAAATTTGACCAGCCCTCCTACCACCTGATTCTCCTGTCAGCAAACCATCCAGACGGAACACAGAAAAACACCAGCAGAAAACCACAGCTGCTCAGACCTATTTCCCATATCTCATCGCACTACTAGGGCAAACGTTATCCTAGCCCCAGTGTTAGCAGGTAATGGAACACAGTGAGGCGTAACAGGAAGAAGATGCATGGTGGAAAGTTCAAAATTAACTTTCCCTAGAAAAAAACCCTCAAAAGCCCAACACAGATCTAAGTGCTTACTGGCCCCACTTCACCTTTGCCTTAGGGACTGCAAAAGGGAGAGGGAGAGAGCCTTTTACTTTCACGGGAGGTTTTGTGTGGGAACATAGCTATAAAGCATTTGCTTACATTCCCTGTGCTTTAGAAGGGGGTGTCTGAGCTGGGTGTCATGTGGTGACTTAGGGAGGTGCTGCATGTTCACCATCTTTCAGTGCTGAAAGCATGCCTAGTGTCTGTTCAACATCACCACTCAAACTATGGCATGTCTGATGATTAGCCTACTCTTCCCACGGAGTGAGTAAAGCAATCATATCTGCTGTCGCTGCCCAGGCACGATACTTATCCATGTTACCACTCAAGGACTGCACCTCCACTTCCCTGTCTTCCTTTAAAACATGTCACACTGTGGGAGGGCACTGTAAAACTAGACTGTGACCAGCACCCACATAAAACTATGGCAGCTGTGCAGAGCTCTCCCCTTCCTATCTGGTTTACATAGCAGCCACCTGGCAAACACCATATGCAGATAACAATGACAGGATCACTAAGCAACAACCTAATAAAGAGAGATACAAATAATGCAATTTCAATTTACAAGAAGCCTGCAAAGTATAACTTAAGCCACCTTGTTCCATCCTCCCTGTCCCTCAGAAAGGGCTGTCCAACCACAAACACACAACTTTCACTGCAGCAGCACAAAAACAGACTATGAGCATTCAACATCCATTTTCTACTCCAGGTTACACCATCAACAGCTGTGCATAGGACAATTCATTCTGGAATAGGTAGCAACTTCAGCATTTCTGTGTGTCTTTCAGCAGTGACTTCTGAAAGCCTAGTCCTGTAGCAATCAGCTCTGTCTTCTGGCTCCCACTGAGATAAGGATAGATTAAAGGCAGGGAACAACTGTAAAATACTGGACAATGGTTAAATCTGTAAAGCTGATCCTATCTGTGTAAAGGGTTAAAATAAATATGAACCATAAAGGAAATCTGTGGAAGGAAGGAAAGAAGTATCAGGTGTAATAATCCCTAACACAAACATGGCAATGCCTTTTGTTATGCTAACAGCTGTGCCTCATTTAGCTTTCAAAACTAACTTCCATGCTTTTTTCTCTACAAAAGAAGACCCCAAATTTCAGTGGAAATCCACTATATGTTCAATTTGGGGTGGGGAGGGTGGGGGTACTTGGTATAATATACTGGGATTCATGTGTGCTTTTAATTTTCTACTGGCACCCAAAATATTACCGCATGTGAGGTGATATTCATAAAAATCACCAGGTCAGCATTTTCTCTGGGGTTTGCACAGATTTACCTTCTGCTGCCTCATCCAGTTTAAACATTCACTTGTGACACGTTTCGTGTACTCATCCCAGCCTGAGCCACTCTGAGAGGAGTAGCAACCACCACCTTTGGAGCTGGCCCTCCTGGCACGGGGAACACTGATGGCTTTGTACAGGGCACGCATTTGCTCTTGAAGTTGAAGCAGCCTGAAAGGGAAGGAACCACTTAGTGCCTATGAGGAAAACACTCAGAAAACATGAAAACAACACAATTCATCTCTCCTACCGGACCACCAAGTATTCAAAACAGAGTGCTGAAAGTACAGGCTGTGGAAAACATATGTTGACTATAATTTCATGGGGACAACCACAGTGTGAAATTTTGTAAGAAATATATTACTGCAAGGCCCTTCTCCACATCAGCAAGCCCGAAAGAGATTTAGTTCCACCTTACCAGTTTCTGACACAACCTGCAACATCAGGGAAGGCAAGCACTTGTGATACCACAGACTTATCTGCCACATTCTGTCCCCCTTCCCTGGCAATACCTTTTCTGATACATGTCACAGGGCTGGCCCATCTGCCTCATCTCTCTGATAAGCCCATCCAGGATATCCATTTGGTCATTTGCCTGCGCAAAACAATCTTCCAGATCTCTGTTCCCTCTAATTTGGACACCATCCCCATATTTCAATTCCTAAAACAAGCAAGCAAACAAAGAAAATAACAAAAAAAAAGATTAAATATTAATCATCTAAGCCTCAGCTTCATTGTTTTAAAAAAGATTTTATGAGGATTGATTATTTTTAGGAAGCATGATAGTTTTCAACAGCTACATCTCTGATTGCCAGCTTTAGCTGGCAGAAGGCAAATTTACGGAGGATCCACAGTCATCAGAAAGTTCTTATTTTAAATAAAACATGAAAGAATGTTATTGAAATGTAGTACCAACCAAGCCTTTCCACAAAGAACAGCAGTCTGACTGATGTTGATTTCAGCAGAACCAAGGCTTCACACAGTGTGCTAAGTTTTTAAGACCTTATGCTTTTGTGTCTAGAGGGCTAGAAGCAAACATTGTGCTAGTGGGAGTTGGTGGACATTGCTCCTGTTTTTTCAGAAGTTTCCCTGGGGTTCTAAGATTTTCTTCCCCTGCAAAAGCACAGACTGCACCCTGTCTGCCTAGGACCTGCTCCATGCCCTGTCACATTTGCATCCCACTTTATCACTCAAAGTCTAGGCAAATTCTTCATGCACCATCTCAGTGCAGTGGATAAGCATGGTCATAGTGCTTCAAGGAGGAAGGCACGCTATTTGATCTCATCCCACACTGACACAGCCATGCTTATCAAAACATAACCCAGCTGCGATTTGATTTTGCAAATAAAATATTGATGGCCCTCATTACTTTGTCCCTCAGGAAGAAAAAATACAAAGTAAGCAATGTATGTTGTGGCACCAAGATGGAAATAAACATCACGTTCTTTTAACTTCAGTGGAATAATATTAATCCTTAACATGATGTAGTATTTACTCTGGCATTGATTTTTATATAAACATGCTCACACACGCTTTATCTCTGTAAAGGAAATGAACTGCTAACAACAGAGTTCATTCCCAAAAGAATTTTCTGTTCACAGAGTGTCCAAAAGAGTACATTAAATCACTGCCAGAACTGTGAACGGATTTTACTCAACAGCAGGATGCACTCACTACCCTGCACCTCCTCTGACTTCAGCAGGAACAGAGGACATCCCGTGTTCACTGGGACTGAATCTAGAGCCAGTGAATGGTCCACCCCCAGAGACTATGGTTTGTATCAGTGTAATGTACAGCAAAGATCATTTGTATTCATTTGGGATGAAACAGACCAGAAGATTTTAACCAAGTTTCATATACTACTTTAGGAATCATCTGCAAAAATAAAATCAAGGTAATAAGGGTCTTATCTCTGGTGGTTCAGGTTCATTATGGCCCCAATATTCTACAGGACACACTAGGAGAACATAAGTGGTCATAACATTATTAACAGCTGTTTACAATGACAGTGGTTTTGATTTAAAACTGAAAAATAAGATGCCATAGAATCTGTCTGAAGGGTGATTTTGTTGTTTTGTTTGGTCTTTTTTATCAAGAAGTCCCCCTTTTCTTCATCAGATGCATTTCAGTTTTACTGAACACTGAGCGCAGACAGAAGAGGGAGATGAAAGAGGCATGCTACTCCACTCCCAGTTGCTTCACACAAACAGAAGAAGCAGAGCCTGTGAGTCCAGGTAACAATGCAGCATTCATTCTCTGTAATATTCATAACCACTTTTGATAAGAAGAACAAAAAGCACTCACAGGTTGTACTATAAGCTCAGCTCGCATCAGGCAATCCGAACAATTTTGCAAAAGCTCCTGGATGGTGTTCTGGCGTCTGGACACTGTACAGGTTCCATTCTGACTGTTGTGGAGGAGAAGAAGAAGATGAAGTAAGTACAGAGTAATCACGTATTTTGAAGACACAAGAAATACAAATTTAGAACAGCTAAGGGAAGGTACATGGGATAATCCACCTCATTTAGCTTCACAGAGGCACACGTGCTTTATCTGGCCCTCCTGCATGACTGCACTGTGTAGTTGTAATGTCAATTCCATGATGGCAGAGCCGCTTCATAATTCTGTAACAGCAGGCATGGACTGAGTTTGCCACAGCACAGAGCAGAAGGTGGAAACTGGCATGCCATAAACAAGAAAGGTTTTTTCCCAATACGGGTATTTGTAGCTTTTATTGATAGACAGAATTTTGGCAGTATTAACAGTAAGAATGAATTATTAGTGACCTTTGTTAAAGTCAATAGATTAGAGCATAGCCTTTGTATGATGGCCTCACATATGTTATCACACCAGGCACTGAATATCAGAGCATAAAGAAAAGCAGGATCCTCTGCTACACAAGCGCCTGAGCATACAAGTCCATACAAGTGTACGAAGGGCCCTTTTGTCAACAGAAATGAATGAAGATAGTCTGGTGTCTTAAGACAGAATTGCAGGATGCACATGTTACTACAAAAACAGATGTAGGGCCTGGAATTAGAGGGCACACTTTCTTACAAATAAATAAAATGGGAGTTCCAAGTAAAACTCCAGAACTAAGAACACTGATGGAGAGAGGGAGGGGTCATTACTGTTGTCTTGCACATAATCTACTGCATCCGTACTGCCAGAAGGTTGCTTTTCCAGCATTTGGGATTCAGCCACCAAAGCGAGCCACTGCTAGTTGAATGTGGGTGAGGTGCTTCAAGCAAGGAACCATTCCTTGCTGATGGAATCAGACCTCCCAAGCAAGCCCAGACAGCTCCTAAGCCCAAGCACTTGCCAGTGAAACTAAAATAAACCACTACTAAGAGACAGTAAGAAACTAAGACACTTCCAAGCCTTACCTAGTTTTCTAACTCCTGTGCTCACAGTAGGTAACCTTTTCCATCACAAATCACTGGAGGTTCAAACCTCCTATACTGCACCCTGACATCAAAAAGACTATCGGTTGCAAACTTGTCCTGCTCAGAGCCAGCAAGTCACCTTTCCATTGACTTCAACAGACTCTGACTATCCTTTGAGAAAGGAATTCTGACAATGTAAAAAGCTTGGCAGAGCTGTCCCTGGGAAAATTGTTGGAGTGATGAGAAACATTTTTAGGAACTCTTCTGCAGCATGTGCAGTTGGTGCTTCAGCTCTTCTTGAATGAGTAGAAGTTTGAGCAACTTTTCACCAGCTTCCCCCAGTACCAGGGAACAGATCCCCAAAGACAGAGAAAGAATCACTGGGTGACTAAAAACAAGCTGTACACACGCAACTCCTGGCTTGCACTGTGACCCTTTGGCTGCACAAATGCTGCACCCTACTGTGCTATGCACCCCTGTATATCTTGGAAACAGCTTAAAGAAAACAACTGTGAAAAATAATATATGGGTCTGATTTTGCGCCAGGCTTCCCATCAGCTTCCTTTCCTAAAGCATTCTTTCTCCTTAGGCATCACTGTTGTGTTTGGATCTAGAAGCATCTGACTGCATCTAAAATTTACATTTCATTATACCTACAATTATTCCCATGAATGAAACATAATAAAGAAGAGAGAGGAACTTTTCAAGCAATTTTCTCTTTTTAGAACATCAGAAGGGTATTCTTCAGTTGCTTTTTCAATCATCTCCTCACAGCTATACATGCTGGATACCTATTAAAGCTAAAAGAACAAGATGGCAACCAGAATTCTACTGTAATAAATCAGCATATGTCCACTAGCTTTAGTGTAACCTCAGAGACCTCAAAGGCATTACTTTCTTTCTGAGAGGAGGTCTAAACAATGGCTGTCATAGTTAAAATGGTAAGAAATTGTAAAGAAAAGTGATTTTCAAATAAATTAAAGCACTAAAACAATTCAAAAGATAAAAAAGTAGGATTACAAGTATACTGTGTTCCTCCCAATGATGTTTGAATACCATATCCAGAACTATTGTCCAAGTAATTAAAAAGTTGGAAAACTGAAGATGATTGAGATGTACAAAACTATTTCAAAGGCAGGAGCAGATGCCTTGAAGTGGGAGGCTTAAGTGCATCCTAAAAACCTACAAGTTAATTGTTTACAGATTACGGGGACCTCTGCAAGAAGAAAGCAGCAATCGTAAGGCCCTCCAATCAAGTAGATGAAGACACAGCCAAAATAATAGCAAAAGCTGGAGCAGTACAAACTGAAACCAGAGAAGAGGACAAGATTTCAGCAATGCTGCTTTTAACACCATGGATGTCAGTTTTGTTGTTAAAGAGCCTTTTTTGGTCAAAATATTGAGATCAATACCAGGATAAGGACTGAGATCAATACTAGGCTAACAGGTGAAAAGATAGTGGCCTGTTAAAGGCAGCTGATGACACCGGGCAAGCTAATGGTTTTCAAATCCCTCAGCCAACCAAATGGAATTACACAGGGTTACAAGGCATACACAGAGACAGCAGATGCTGGTACGGGAGCTGACGTTTGATGGCTCCATCAAGTCAGCAGGACTTAAAGATTTCAAATCTGAAGATTTGCCTGTACAAATACACTTAGGAAGGGTACAAATCAATTTCTGAACTTAGAAAATAAAAATACTTAGCAAGACAGTATCTCTAAAATATATTGATTCATATATCATGTGGCAGTAGCACAATCTCACATGGACATATGTTCATTATTTTTCACCCATCTGACAGGAGAGTATTTCATAAGCAGTTTAAAAGGCCCTCAGTAGAATATTCCTCCTACTGAAGCCAACAGGCTTTTAATGGGAATAAGTAGATCAAAGTAGAAACCCAAATGCAGAGTAAGCAGACATCCAACCTTGAGGCAGAAGGAAACAGCCAGCAAAAGGAAAATCATCTTCAACACAAAATATACTGGACCAAAGACAATGAAGCAACCCCTAATCCCTGAACATGCTAGATGGCATCATAATGTGGAGGCAAGAACAAAGCTGGACTACAGTACAACCATGTTACCTACATCCTATATAAAAATATATTTATACCCCTCAGAAAGAAAGGCATAAATGTTGCAAGACCTCAACAATCCTCACAGGACACAGATTAAGCTGATTACTATAGATGGCATTTTGTCAAGGTCTCCCTTGCTTCATATGATTTTGTTTACATGAAACTGAATGAGTTTAAAGAAATGTTTGGTCATCGGAACAACTACTGCTGCTATGATGACAATTTGATCTGATTTTAACTCTGGCAGCATCCAAAGCTCAGACCTCTGAGTAGAATCCTGCTGCACAAAACACTGTACACACACCACATGGTGAAAATACACACAGGGTTTTCACTTGTTTTACCACACCCCTGCAAATACAGCATACATTCCAGTAGAAATGGACTGGAGCCTGGTCTTTTATTAGGGCTTGTAACTCAAGAGTACATGGACTCCTACTAATAAATATATGCATTTGCAATAATCTTACTATTTGCTGTACTGCTTTTGTTTTGTAAACCCTGCAGAACAGCACTGAGTGAAACAGCCTGAACTGTTTCATACCTTAACTACCTATACGTCCCTACAACTAAAAATGTTAGACTGAGATACTTACTTTAGAGGCAACTCATGAATTTCAAAAAGATGCTATTAAGCTGAGTTCTTTATTAAAATTACTTAGTTTTAATAATCATTAACTATTAAAGGAGCAAAGGAAGGCAAAGGGGGGTGGGTAGCACCTTTGTTTTAAAACTATGAGAATACTTCAAAACACAGAAGAATCACTTTAATCTGGGATCTTAAAATGTAGCCCTGTATCTCTTTACTGCCAGAAGCAGCTTAGAAAAGGCACTGCATCTTCACATTGTTGCCATTCTATACAGGAGCCACCCTGCTTGCTGCATGTCAAGGCAGAATACATCACTCCCTTGTTATCCTGCACTCTTGCTCTTCCAGAGAAATGACAGCCCAAGCCCTGCTGTCACTGGGATGTGGGGAGGATGGCAGCTGCTCAAACACCTCCCTGAATCAATATACCCCACCAGTCGAAAGATTTCTTAAGTGATACATTTTGAATGACTGATACATCCTCTGTAAACACTTGGTTTACACCTTTGCAGGCCCAACTGAGCTGTCATTGCTGCAGAACCAAAGGGGCAAGGAAGAGAGCCAGTTACCTTCTGCTTTCTCATTTGCCTCCTGCTGCTGCTGAAGACCTGAACACCCCAGCATCAATGCCTGCAGTGTGGAAGCTGCTCTGGTTTCTGCCTTTGTTAATACACATTAAGAGGTTGCTGTGTTATCTGGGGGTGATTAGTGTCTAGAGAAGCAGGGTAAAGGACACAGCAGAAGCACATCCAGCAGCTCTGCAATGCCTTCCAGCACTTCACAGCTCCTTAAAGCTTTGGAAGCACAAAGAGGATGCTCTTGGCCAAAAGATCTGATTTTAACAAAACTAGAATAATCTTCGTTAAATTTTCTGATTCCTTCACAGAACATTCAGCCTTTAAATATTCAAAGGTGGGTTTTATTTTGTTTTGCTTTTCCTTCAAAAAGTAAAGGAAGCTTTGAAAAAGGTGGTTTTGCACATCCGAAGTACTGAGTGACTCCCATAACTCAACAACGAAAGCAAAACCATAGTACTTCCCCCCCACACACACACACACCAACTTCCCCAACTTGTTTGAACAAGCAACAGCTTCATCAAGGGATTACCTGGCATGCCCAGGGGAGGCAAGTCAGAAGAAAAACCTGACCTGGAATCTCCATTCCCAGCACACAGTCTGCACACACCACAGGATTAAACCACCACCCATTTGCTACTGCCTGACAGTTGGGGGTGTGCCCTGAAATGCACAGGCAGGCATATGCTGGCAGAATTGTGGAGAATCACAGTATCCATAAGGATATAATGAGAAAATAACATACTACAAACCAGCTTTCCCACACACACCAAGAAGGTGAATACAAATATCAGAAATCATTGGGTTTCATAGCTGGGTTATCCCCACGTGTCTCTGCTCTTACTAGGATCGGTTTTGGCACACCACGGCCTCATCAAACTAGTGCCATAGAATCACAGAACGCACATAGACCAAGGCATGATGACAGGAAACCTCTAAACATGTCTGCATGTCACAGGATCGGGCTCTAAATACCAATAGAAACGTGCAGGGCTGTGTGAGTCCCTGGTGAAATCTCAAGATCCCTGCAGCTAAGTGTCTTCAGAGCAAGCAGGGTTTCACAAGGGATCCTGCCACACCTGTTAACAGAAAATCCTTGCATGTTCTCCCATGGATATTAATCACCAGGAGCACCAGAAATGGCAAGCATCATTTCTAAAGGCTGTACCTGACCGGCGCAGCAAGCTGCAGGCAGGCTGCCTCTCCCACCTCCTGCCCTGCTCTGGGAGAGGGAGGGACCAAAAGCCAGGGTCCACCCTGGACCACGGAAATGCACCTCTGGGGGACAGCAGCGGCTCAAATCGCAGCCAAATCCCTTTGCCGGAAGGAGGCATTTGCATCTGCGAAGACAGTTTTCCCACTGTGCAGCACTGTGGTAGAAGAGCTCAAATGGGATGTTGCCACACCAGCCCTACCACCAGTCTGCAGGTTCCCGCAGATCTCTGTGAGACCAATGGAAAGGGCAAAAATACGGCTTTAAGTCTGTTTCCTCCAAGCTCACTTTGTCTGTCAGCTCCTGAAAGTAATGTCAGGACATGGAATGTGAATATCTATCTCTGTTTCTAAATTAAAGCACAGAAGTTACACTGCCTACTACAATGTAGAATTGTGTAAATTCGTTTATTTTCATATCACATGCTGACCATGAATCCTAGGGTTGTTTCCCTCCCCCCCCCCCCCCCCC
>NDXB01009195.1:177390-198861 GCA_002631895.1 Agapornis roseicollis
CCCCCCCCCCCCCCCCCAATTTCAGCAACGACAAATAAAACAGCACAACTTGCCACTTTTTTAAGCCTCTCACAGCTGATCAGATTTTATCTCTCTGCAGCAAAGGCATTGATAAATATTTGACTGGTGAACTGGCAGTTTAAGGAGTGCGTGACTCACCATCAAGCTGAGTATCTGTACCCTGGGCCAAGCTCATCCTGAGTTCCCAAGCCAGAAGAAGCCGGGAATGTTGTAAAAGCACCTTGCTGAGCCTAAGGGTAGGGAGCGCCTTATATTGCTCTGTGAGTAATGTAATGCTCAGCACAGACTTGTTTGGCAGAATACGCCCCAAAACTTACAAGACTAGACCCTAAGTTGAATCTTACTGCATTTAAAATTAAGGTATAGTAATCTTCTCCATTGGAAAATGAAGCCTCAGTTCTGTGAGTTCAGTAATTGTCTCTAAACTTTGGCACTGAAGATGTCAGGCTGAATGCAATTTTTAAAACCAGTTCCATAGACGATGACCCTGATCCTGCCAGCATAATATACATAGGATTTAGTGGATTTTCTGTACACAGCACATGAGCAAAATCAGGCAAAAAAATTAACTGGTAACAAACCCCTCACTTTGTATTTTGGGGCAAATTTTGATTCAGACCAGTACTGATTAAAAATAAACCTATGAAATTCAGTAAGATGCAAACACATACTGTTTTGCAAAAAATTTTTTTTGTATCTTCATATTATGCATTTTGATGTCATTAACAGGTGTCTTTATTTCCACGCAGAAGCCTCACAATGAAGTGAACAGGAACTTCCATTGCAACTCTCTGTCCCAGATACTACTTTCCAAAAGGAAATATAAATACTATGTTATAAAGAGTAAATGAAAGATTGTTGATATAAGGTTGTTAACCTCCTGATCGGGTCTCTCCTTCCCACTCTTGTTACACCACCACTGAATACTAAAGTAAAAAGAGCCTAGCAACTATGGGTTGGTTTAAAATATGTTACAAAAGATAAAGGCTGCTAAATAAAAGGTATATGTTTCTCCTTTAGTGAAAGTCAGGAGTAATAAGGAAGTCACTCTAGTGAATCCACTATAGTTGCACTAGTGTAAAGTCTGGAAAAAAACAGCCAGAAGTAGGATGTTCTGCCATTAATTTTTCATATCTGTCTCTTTTAAGCAGTAAAGGTATTTCCAATGGAGCACCACTAGCAAAAGAAATCCTCACAAATGCAACACAGCAATAGAATTTGGTGTCCTAGTATGTGCACTTTCCCATGGTATTGAACTGTTCTAATTATACTGTGAGAAACAGGTAGTTCCTTACTACTGTAATAGTAAGTAGACATACTATAGTTTCAATTTATCATAAGTAACTTACCTGTGCACACACCAAACTGAAAGTCAAATGCAGAACTAAAACTAAGAACTGGGCAAATTAATAAACAAAAAATAGGTAGAATGAGAGTTTTGTCTTTCATTCTGTGGTACGTCTAGCAACAGGTCTGATGTACCCAACCGGAGCTCTCTGCTCTCTAAAATAGTCCTCATTCTCTACAGGAATTTATAGATCTGCTCGATATAAAAAAGTCTGCCTATTTTCATCTGCTGTTTATTTACTATATGTATGTCTCATCCTTCTGTAATCCAATCACGATATACTACCCATAAAATTAGGGTTAAAATTTTAACACAAATTATATGACAGCACTTCATAATCAATTCCTCAGTCAGCAGCATCAATAATGAGGCCAATAGGTTTAACAGAGCCATTCCACATGTGAAAAAGAATAATCACCAGCAATGTTTTATATAGGCGCTTTATCATACACCAGTGCCGTTTCCTTCAGTGTCTGTTAACTGCTTTTTTCAATCCCGTGAACTCCTAGCCAAGGGGATTAATGAAGAAGTCTTCACAACCACTGCAGTTATTTTTTATACATTCAGAGTACCACCTTGCTCTGAAAAGTCTTTGCCAGAACTGATCTGCACAGATTGCTGGTACAGCTGTATCCATGAAAGCAGGCATTCTCCAAACCAGGATTCACAGTTGGAGCCCTCCTGTCAGATCCTGACTGTGCTTGTAGCAACAGGACAAGTAGAAAGTTAAAAAGGTGGAGGGGAGGCGAGCACACTGATGCTGTTCATCACGCATCTTTGATCCCCAGCCGCCAAATATGGGCACCTCTGTGTAAAATATTATGGCCTTAAACTTCTGGGCCTCGCACAGGCTAGAAACAAATTCAAAAATGAGTAAGAGAACAATTCCCACTAGTTAAAATTGTTTAATATGCTTAGTTATGCAACCACTGGGGAGGACAGTGAGAACTGAGCCTGGAAGTATGAGGTATAGAGCAATTTACCTCAGTACAGCCTGTTCTGCGTCACCAGGCAAAGAGGGAGTTTATCAGCAGAGAACTGTGGGGTCAGTACAGCCAGCACAGCCAGCACAAGATGCATTCTACACCCCATTCTGCTTTGTATCCCGTCCCTCCCTTCACGGAGAGTTCTCACCAAAAGTTCTGGGAGTGTGTTAGCGTTAGAATAAGAGTTCCTCGCTTGCTTTTAAAAGCCTTTTAGAAGTTACTCTCCTCAGGGATTCAAGCCGCGAGCAGGCTCACGGCAGCTCTCCTAAGACGGCCCGAAGGAGTGGGGCCGAGGCCGGCGGGTCTCGCTGCCCCATCCCGGCCCGCACCTACCCGTATCCGTCGGAGCCGTACTCCCCCCCGTAGGTCTTCTGGTAATAGTAGGTCTTGTGGGTGTGGGTGCCGCCGCCACCGCCGCTCCCCACCACATGGGAGCTCATCTCATAGCGCAGGTCGGTGCCGGACTCGGCCCGCGCCATCCGGCCCAAGGTGTTGATCCGCGGGTGCGAGCCGCCGTTGATGCTCATGGCGGCGGGGGAGCGCCGGGGGCCGCCGCCCGAAGGGAGAGGAGACGAGGGGGAAAGCGACGGGGAGATTGACTCGGACCCGACGAGGGGAAAGGCATTCACCGCCGGGACGCCCCGCCGCGGTGCCGCTTCTCCCTCGCAGCCTAATGAGGGACGGGGAAGGGCTGAGCGCTGGGGATCAGTGATGCCCGCAGGTGACGGCAGTGGGGAGCAGGGGCTCCGCGCCGTGAAGCGGTGTGCGGTGGTGTGCGGGCGGGCGGGCGGCGGCGAAGGCTGGTGGCGGTGGCGGCGGCAAGAGCAGAGGTCCCGTCCCGTCCCCTCCCCGCCGGCAGAGGAAAGGCGAAGCCACACCTTTCGACGGCAGTTTTAAGCGGCGCTCCTGGGCGTGGAGCCGCCGCCACCGCCTCGCCTGCGTCCTCCGCGCCTCCTCGGCGGCCGCCTCAGCTTGCTCCGCGGCACCGGCCTCCGCCCCGCCGCACCCGACCTGGCCCGGCCCGGCCTCCCCACGGCGGCGGTGGTGGTGGTGGTGTTCCCCGGCGGGCGCCCGGGCACCGCAAGGCTTCTGTCAGCCTCGCACCGGTGTTTCCACGTTCCTGCCCTCCCAAGTTGCCGGTGGAGGTTGGAGCCCATTAAAACCTTCCTCCTGACCGGTGTCACACTGGCCTGTGCTTTACCTGCGGCTGTCACAGAGGCCTCGGGACACAGGACGGCCGGGCCAGGGGTGCCCAACAACGACAGGCACCCTCGTGCCACTCCGGCAAGCAACCAGTGCCTGGACAAGACATCGCTGGTTAAATCGGCACCAAGGATGGATCCTGTATGCTGGCCCTCCGTCCCTGCGCATCAGGGGCTGGCGTGCTCGTGTGGAACACAGCATAAATGTTTGTTTCATCGACTCCGAAATACATTGGGTCCTGCATATGGGAAAGCTGTCGGTACTCCAAGCCCAGTGTGTTTCTGAAAGAGACCTAAAACTCGTGCACCAGCTCATGACTGTATTTGTGCATATAAATGGGGATACCCAGTAACAGGTGTTTAAACTGACTTTCCCCCTTAGTTTCTCTTGATTTCTCTCTTCTGGTGCTCTGAAAGTTAATCTTTCCTCTTAAAAAATAAAAAATAAATAAGCCAGATCCTAGACACGAAATAGTTTCAATGCACTTGTGCATGTGCAGGGCATTGGCAAAGGCAGTTTGCCGTAGGATGCCTGTTGGTGCCTTCATTAACAGCCATTGACCACTGGGTCAGTCTCAAATGTTGATTTGGAACAATTTCTCAGCTACATTCCGTGGCTCTGCCTCAACTGGTCTGGCCACTTGCCCGTCGTGTTAGAAAACAAAGAGAAGATGGCCAAATCTTAAGAAGCAGCAGTCACTCATGAATAACCCTGGCAAGCTTTTCTGAATTAACCCCAAGGCTTTCATCCCAAAGTGCAGTACCGGAGCCAGCCATATCTATCATCTGATGCTCTGTGACAATGCATGTGCAGTAAGTTCTTTAAATTTGTGGGAGATCACCAGCAGTTTGCACCATGCATAAATTCTTGAGCCTGTTTGCTTCTTCCCTGCACTCATCATTTTCCTGGTATTGTACATCCAAGTGATGGGCCACAGGACAGAAAGTACCTATACAAACATATCAAAGGACAAGACTTTCTGACCTCAGGAAAAAATCAAGTGCAATTCTCATCAATGCCACTGGAACTGCTGGGGCTCTGTGGGAGCACCACAGCGCGGATGATGTGAGAACCTGCCCTGCTGCAGGAGATGATGGTGGGCAGTGTAACAGAGGCACAGGAGCTCCTCCAAGCAAACGTGGGGTTGCTTAGTCCCAAAAGGCATCCTGATGGCACTGCCTGGAGCTGTATGGAGTGCTACAAAGAGGAGGAATGCAAGTTGGCTATTACCTGTGAAGTCATACAGCGACTTCTGTATTGTAATATATATATGCTGTATTATATATAATGTGAATCATATATATAACGTGAATCAGTGCATAATATGTACCCACATAAATACATACATATAGATGTGTGTATATATATGTGGATTTGGGGTGCTTTTTGAATACAGATTACATCTGCATGATTTGATGATTTAATATTACAGTCCAAAGTCATTAGGGAGCAGAATACAAAAGCAGTCAGGATGAGTAAGAAAAACAAACACATATGCTGTAAAGAAGGAAGTAAAAAATGTAGAAAACAGATGTGGAATAGAAGGGAAACGCAGAATGAAGGAAACTTAAACTTTGTGCCTTGATACTTCAGTTCAAACTTTTTTGAAACATAAATAGTTGTCACTGCATTAGTACCACCAACATAGCTGAAAGTCAGATTTTTTGAGTGGTGACGCATCAAGCCAGGCACTTGTATTTAGACATAACGAACACAGAGCACTTTTTTCAGCAAGTCCCTTTGAGATCTGTCCATCTATATATATGCATATTTAGAAATTCAAAAGTATTACACCAATCTGAGATTCTTGCTGAGTTTTAGCACCACCTCCAATCAGCCCCACCTTTCAGCTTGGACTGGTGTGCCAGCTCACTGAGACACTGCATTATCTGTGATGGAGACAGCACGTATGTGATACACCCAGAGGCCTGGATGACTCACTGTTACCTGGACATGTAGAAAAATGTACTTAAATAGCAAGTGGATTCTGCTGGTCTTGGTTGCACAATCAGCCCTGCTGAAATGGAGAAGACTGATACTTACAACAGTGCAGTGCTCCCAATCTTCTCTGTTTTCACACAAGGGCAAACGAAAGAAGTAAACACAAATATTTTTATTTGCTGAAACAGTCAGTTTTATTTGTGTGCTTACCCTAGATGGACCCAGTTATCTTGAAGCAGGATCAAATCACGGGAGTATTGCTTAAAATTCTACCAACTACAGGAAAATATCAGTGTCATAACTGGATGATCTTGCTTAAACCTTGCTCAACTACTTTTGGAAAGGTCCGATCCTGATGTACCCAATGCAACATCCTGAGTTCCTTGACTTCTTTGACTTCAAAGAGCTTTTGAGAGCAAATGTCCAGTAAACTCTGCAAGCTACAGACAAAAACTTCACACAGGACAGAATAAAGAGCAGTTATTTGGACTTTTTTGCTTGTCTCCCTTAGCAGAAGGTGTAGTTCTTAAGGCATTGATTCATACAAGCTGCCTGGATCTTAGGAGACCTTCTTCAGGCAAGTTAGTCTAAAGGAGATGTAATATTCCCTCCGGGCACCTTAAGCCAAGCTAGAGCCAAAGTCCATGCTGCAGCCCTGCATCCTAATTCGCCTCCTTTGGAACTGCAGACACCAGAAGGATATTAGGAAAAAGCAATTGCAAAGAGGCAAAGGGACTACAGCCACGCACCACTTTAGTAAACAGATGGAAGCTCCTTTGTACATAACACTAGGGCTAGGCATGATCTATCTCTTTAGGTTTCACAAAAGGTTAAGGTTTCCTTCCAAACACCAAATAGTGTACCCAAAAGCTCTACTTCAGGCTTAGGCCACTGGATAGTGGGTCTTTAATTATTCAGGACACTATCTCAGGTGAATGCAACAAGCTGTGTTTGTCCCTGTCTACACCATGAAGACATCTGTATTTTAACTTAGGAACTGTATTTCCAAGAGGACACTGAAGTTCCTCTCAATAGCTTATTAATTAACAACTTTTAACAGTAGCTGCCAACCCCTTGTATTTCATGTGCTATATTCTGAGCTTATTTAATGACATCCTTGCATGGAGAGGAATCCTGTAAATTTAAAATAGCTAAAACACATTGGTAACCAGTGACATCTAGCATTCAAAGGACAAATCTGAATATGGCTTGGTAACTGATTTCCATTATTGCAACTTGTGAAAAACCAAATCTGACATTCCAAACAGAGATCAGATCATCCAGGTAAAACAGGCATGTGACTCCTGCGTGCCTTACTCCTACAGTTTTGGGCAGCAGGGACAAGTTTGCACGTGCAATCCACTAATCTGGCTATGTGTCTTTGTAGAGTGAGGCACTATCACTTCTGTGCAAGGGCTGCCTGGGAAGCAACAGCTTAGGCTTAGTGACAGCATTCACAAAGTCCATGTTTATTCCAACATGAAGGTCAGTCCTGGGAATTTCCACTTCCTCACTTTACTCAGTCTGAACTCAGCTCAGAAAATTTCAGATAGCACCCCTGAGTCCATAGTCTGAGCTCTTCTGTTTATGGGAAGACAGGCTTACCAGCTGGTACGAGTAGCAACACCTCCATAGCAACTGCAGAGATGGTCTGAAATATCATTAATAACCAACCAAGAGGGCTCAGACAACTTATTCAAATATATCCCTGTCATGAGGAAGATATATCTTACATACACTCACAGCTGGTGCCTGATTATGGGCAGATTTACAATGCCCTGCAGCACAATCCATTTTAAAAGGTAGATATGCCCCAGCAA
Organism: Agapornis roseicollis; assembly: GCA_002631895.1. NCBI lineage: Eukaryota > Metazoa > Chordata > Aves > Psittaciformes > Psittacidae > Agapornis > Agapornis roseicollis. The sequence continues at coordinate 184,710 of NDXB01009195.1, forward strand.
GTGTTTGGAGGGGTTGAGGAGGGAAGGGAATGACTGGCACAAGGTGCTCAGTGTGAGTCTGTGACTAGCCAAACCCGGGACTGCCTGGGAAGAGCTGTCATTCCCAGGTCTCTGAACAGCCGCTGTGCTCCTTTTATACGGTCCCTGGGATATTATGCTACCAGTTTCTGGTAGGGTTAAGAAGAAAAATGTCTTTGAATTCAGTGGGAGGGAATGCCTCTTAGGACTGCACAATTTCTTCTGTACCATGCAAAAGCAGAGGGTGTGGTAAGGGATGTGTCAGCCTTGTCAAACCTGACTGACGACTCAGACAAAAAGTTTCAGGATGCCTCTCTGTTTTGCTTCAGGTGGAGGAGGCCAACACGTGACATCCTTTTCCCACCATGGCTCCACCATGACTGACAGCGTGCACACAACATTCCTACACAGCTCTTGATTCCATGTGATGCACGCAGAGGACCCCGGCATTGACAGTACAAGGTCAATTACTTAATTTTATGCTATTTCTGATCCTTTAAAAGCTCTCTTTACAATTCTATTTCAGCAACACCTGGTGACATTTGCTGGAGCTTGAGTAGTTAACATATAGGAAAATACTCCATAGTGCTGACAGCAATACAAGGCTATTTCTGACTAGCTGTTGTTTGGCAGTGGGACAAAAGTCTTTTCAGTTACATTACATGCATGCAAAATGTATTCATTTGTGAGGATGAATTATTTTAATAAACCATGAACTTCTGGCAAGATGCATCCCCCCCTCATTATTCAAACAGTTTGATAACTGGTGCTAGATACCACAGTGCAGCTTGGACACATGCAATACATGATAAGAAGAGTAACAGTGGAAACTCTCAAGGGATCTTTACACTTGCTTCGCACTGGGGCTACTCTAATTTACACCCAGGTAGTTGCAAGCCCAAAGGGATAAGGAGCACAATGATTTTATTGACACCCATCTCTTTCTTACGCTCCTGCCTTCATTCTTGGAAATGGGAGTGAAGGGTCAAATGGGAACTGCTACAGAAGACACCTACTTCCAAATGGGAACTGCTACAGAAGACACCATTAGCGTGTCTTCCATTTACCAGGTTGCACGTTGTAACAGATGCCTGTCATCCCAACATGTCAAATAACTGGGTTATGGCATTAGCCCTAGGGAACTGATAGCCTTATTAAAATGTTACCACCATAATTAAAAATACCTTGTATCTTGTAAGAGGGAACATCAGATCAGAGCAGTTACAAAGGTCCCAAGTATGTTTACTAACTTAATGTAGAGGGGTAAGACTATTAAAACAGATTTTCATGCACATCTCCCCTGTGCTGAACTTCTGTGGCATCCAGTGGCTGCAGGCTGTGGAGGACAATGGAGAACTGAATCTAATAGATACAGAAGAATGCCAATTAACTCACTATGCATTAGTTTTTGCAAGTAAACCTGTTGTTTCATGTTCAATTTGTGGGTCATACCACAATTATTTTGATAACAACCAGGGAAAATAAAAATTCCATTCTTTACAGTGCTAGAAGCTCTGTTTCTCACAGATGAGGAGTGAAGTGTTATCCTTACCCCAAGTTCTCCAAAAGCCCAAGGCTATGGAGGGCAACTTGTCTCCTGGTAGAATTGGAAACCTCCTTACCAAGATACCTCTCTACAAACTCCAAATGTTATCACAGTGTTGTATGCTCCAGCTGTGCTTGCTTGTACCCCCAGCCAGCAAGAACTGCCCACACCGAAGGGACCTCAGACTAAACGGTATAGGCAATATTGAGAATTGCTCTGTGCTGAAAAGCCTTTTTAAATGCGTAAAACTTGACTTAAGAAAGTTTCCTATGAGTTTTCTTTATTCCAATTCCTTGACATGGAATTTTGGTAACATAATGTTTACAATACAAATGAGAAAAGGAAGGGGAAAAAAGCGTCAGCCTCCTCTCGCACACATAATTCTCTGAAGTAAGAAGTTGAAGTTAGCCCTTCTCCTTCCTCCAGCTGAGACACGTTGAGCAAAACATGGGAGCTCTTCTACTACAACTGTATTCTCCTCCATTACAAAACCACTAGCATCACTATAACTCATTAAATCTTGAGTGGTTGGCATCAGTGGGGCCAGAATACTATGAGGCAGCCACTGGGAATCATGAAACATCTGTGATTACCGCAGCTTTCAAGATGTGACAATGTAAATGTGGAAGTGTTCTCCTGTCTAGACCAAATTCCAGTGCTGCCTAGGTTTTATTAGACTTGCAATGGAATATTCTCATCCTCAGCCCTCAATTATTACCATAGTGTTGCTGCTCAGCATTCAAGGGCTGGTATGCTTTGCTTCCTTCCCCGAAACACCTACAGGAACCTTGTAGTTCACGTAGCAGAATCAATTGCATTTGGTTTTCTACCTTCTCATTCTCTGCTCCATGTAATTATAAAAGTCTGATAAAGAGACCAGAGGATTAGAGCCCTAATATGATACGAGATGCTAAAGAGGCTACTTTGCATTAATGCTTTCTTCCCAGCTCCCCATCTGATTTGGATGTGTCTGTGGGTATCTACAATATATTTTCTATGTAAGTAGGTCTGAGTTAGACATGTAGGGGAAAAAAAGTCACTTTATTTCCTCTTTTTTGGTTCAGATCCTCTTTTCTGTTAGGAGGATTTAACCCCCTCTAGGACACAGTCAGCTGTTTCCATTAAAATGCTAATCTTTTCAGCATTAAGAACCAGCAAGGCTAACATCAATAAAAGACTTTGTTGGGAAACAGGGAAGAAACAGGATTGCTTCATTTTAACCTTGTTGGCACAGCTCTTGTGCCAGTGCTGAGGGATTGACAAGCTCTCTTTAGTTATATTTTCCGTGTGGGTTCCTAGAAATCACCTCCAAATGGCGTTGTAGGAAAAAAGATCCACTTCCTGTAAAAATGCCTCCTTGTGAACATGTCTCAGTGAACTAAGTGTGCTCCAGTTGTCTGTAAGCACCTGTGAATAGTTACTGGAAGATCACTCTATGTGGAACACTATGCAATACACTGTATAAGTGATTTCCTTCAGCGCAAGCAGAAATCTTACTTGTCCATTTTTCTCTGTTAAATGCAGTATGACTTTATATTAAAAATAACTTCAGTCCTGCTAGTTGCATGACAGGTACAACCTCATCTCCAGGACAGATCCTAGCCACATCCTTGAAAAAACAATAGTTTTGTCTGCAAGAAAGCAATAAAATAATAATTATAAACTGGGCTACTGTTTACAGCACTGTTCTTTCTTGTGCTCTGTTGACGCAGACAAGAGCAAGAGAAACCACCACCTGGCTCTTCTTCCCAGGAGAGGCAGAAGCACTCAAGGCTCACTCTGTCTGCCTCTGAGCTGGGAAAAGGGTGTATGGGAACCAGCATGAGCCACTGTGCCCAAGGACAGCTCCTATGCAACAGTGCTGGGCAGGAGGAGGAAGGGACTGTCATGTTTGTTGGACATGTTTTGCTATAAAGTTTTGCCCAACACATCTCATCAGGCTATAAGTTTTTCTAGACTTTTGTAGGTGAGCTCTGACTAGCACTGGAGATCACCTGATATCACTAGGACAACACCAGGGCTTCTGGGTACTGAATGACTTAAATGATATAAGTCTCTCTTCCCAGTTTTAACAAGAAACCACAGAATGGTTTGGGTTGGAAGGGATGTCAGGAGGCCTGCAGTTTTAACCTCTGACTCAAAGCCCTTTAGCCATGACAACAAAGTTGCTCCAGCAAGATCTTGAAAACTTCCACTGATGGTGCATGCACAACACCTCACTGTTCTACCACTTGTCCTCATGGGGAAAAGTTCATCTTCGTATGCACTCAGACCTTCTCTTTTTTCAATGTATGCCTCCTGTCTGCTGTCCTCTCACCAGGCACCACTGTGAAGAGCTTTGGTGGCTCATAGCTACTGACAGATTGCTTTTAGGTTCCCCTGAAGATGTCTCATCCCTGGGCTGGACAAGGTGCGGTCCCTCTGCCTCTCCTCACAGGGCTGGTCTCCAAACCCCAACCACCTTGGTGGCTTAGTAACAGTCAGCCAGTGTGGAAATCTGGATGCAGTACTCTAGATGGATCTAATGACTCCTGCATACAGGAGAATAATCACTCCCCTCCACCCAGGGCCTGTGCAACTGTCGATACAGCTCAGGCTGCATCAGGCTCTTGGCCCTCCCAGCTGCCAGAGCACACTGCTGGCTGATGTTTAGTCTTATTGCTCAGCAGCACCCTTATGTCCTTTCCCGTGGAGCTCATCAGTGGCTTGTACTGTTGCAGGGAGCTACTTCACCCCACTTGCAGGACTTTGCATTTGTCCTTGTCCAGTGTTGAGAGGTTCCTCTTGGTCCCTTCCTCTAGCCCAGGTCCCTCTGAGCAGCAGCCCTGCCCTGGAATGTGTCGCTCGCTCTCCCCAGTTTAGTGTCAGCTGCAAAGGTGATAAGGGTGCATACTGTCTCCAGTTTCACATCACTGACAGAGATACTAAATTGCTGGAGTAGATCCCTGAACAATTTTGTCTGTAAGACCTATAGGTAGAATATGAACCCCTTAAAGCTCAAACAAGCCAGTTTTATATCCATCTACTAATCTGCCTGTCCAGACCACAATATTCCAGCTTAGATACAAATGCGCTGTGGGAGATCATGTCTAACATTAAGTTAAAGTCAAGGTAGGTAACAACCACTACTCTTCCATTATCATACAGAGCCATCAGGTTGGTCAAGCGGGGAAATTCCCACTCAGTATTAGGGAAAATAGATTTACTATGAGGGTATACACTGGAGCAGGTGCCCAGAGGGACTGTGAAGTCTCCACCCTGGAGATATTCAACAACCTGCCCTAACTGGACCTGCTTTGGGCAGAGGTGGGATGATAAAGCTGTAGAGGTCCCACAAAGCCTACATGATCTGATAACCTGACCATAATAGATCCATGTTGGCTATTCCCAATCACCTTCTCATTCATGTAACAAAGCTTTAACATTCACCACTGTCCCTCAAAAATGATTGATAGCAACATGAATACACTGTATCTTCCCTTGAATGTCCTTATTCCAAAATAAATCACTTCCTTTGTCATTCAGTAACATTCACACAAGTTCTAGCAGACTCAGCAGAGACCCTGATGCTTCTGTCATCTGGGTGGATGAAGACAATACTTTCCCTGGGGGATATTTCTTTCAATTTTTATTTAGTTCCTGTTGCTGGATGATAGCTTTCAAGAGAAGGTAGAGTTGTCAGCATTGGTTTTTATAATGAAAGAATAAGGGATACAGATGTGCCTGAGTGTTAAGTGGTATCCATTCAAGCTTGTTAAAACAGAGCTGGGCATAATTTTCCCAGTAACAACACTAACAAAATACTTTCCAGAAACCTCCCCTGTACTTCGGCATCTCTGAGAGATGCCAAATAAGCCACCTTAATGAAAAGAGACAACATAATGGCTATGCTAATATTAGAAATGTAACAAGCAGAAAACAATGCAAAATTCTTATGAATAAACGGAAAACAAACTGATTTGCAGTGTAAGATTCGTTTTCATTGCTTGCAACAATATGTTGTAAAACTATCAAGTATCATCCTTAGGACACATTTACACTATCATTGTGGTTTGCTCCCTGTTTCACTCCTGGGCCCCTGATTGCCCATAACCACTTACATGCTGGTTTGTCCCCAGGCTTCCACATTGAGAAAATCAACTCTCTCCCTCCCAGAGGGCACAAAATTCCCAAGTCCCAGCTCCAAGGACACAAGACACTCCACTGCTTGATAGGTCAGATTTGTCTTCCTGGGGCGGTCAGGGTTTCCTTCCCAGGCAGACCACGGGTTGTGTAGGCTCACTTGTAGCCTCTTGTCATACTAAGATATTCATTTTGCTGTGTTGCTTCATCTGGAGCAGATGAGTGGTTTTCTCCAGGGCTGCTGGAAGGCAGTGGAGAAGCTGTGGGAACTGCTGAAGGAGGTGCAGCACTGAACGGCTGAAATCAAAGATTCCTCAGGATGGGGGGAAGCATTCCTACAAGGAGCTGATTAGAGAAACCTGCTGTTGTACCATGACTGTGCAGTATTTTTCAGGAAGAACATATGCCTGTTTCCTGGCTAGATGAGTGCTGCAAGCATGGCCCGTGTGTGGTTGTGCTGTACCAGAAGCAGCCTGCAACCCACCATCAGGGCTGACTAGCCAGCTGTGGGGTTGCCCATGACTGCAGCACAAGTAATAAGTCTGGGGGTTAGCTTCAACCAAATGCCAGCAGTGGTGAAGCCCCAGCAGCAAGGACATAGCACAGCTGATGACCAGAATATGTGTCTGAGGTCCTGGGCAGCTACATGCAGATATTGCTGTTGTTATTCTGCCATTACCACCTGAGCTAGCACCACTAGATGAAGCCCATGGAGTCCACCCATGCTGCAGTTGCACCTTCAGATGCAGTGTGGACATGCTACTCATGGCATATGGTAATCAGCTTCACAATGCATGACATCATCTGTCCCTCCTGCTGCCAATTCCTCAACCTCCATACAGATCTTGCATTCCCTCTGTGGATACAGCCCTTAAGTGAAACAGTCCACTGTTGTTTTAGCAACAGCCTATGCCCAGGAATACTGGTAAGGATTTTGTGTAGGCTGGCTGGCTCTGTTTTAACCACTGCTTCTACAAACCCTGCTCTGAGCCAATTTTGTGGTAAAAAAAAACCCGGTTTCCTCTAGAATCCTCACACCATTGGTCAAGATAGGGATCATCCCTATAGTAGCAGCAGGAGATTTCCCTACAGCTGCTGGCCATAAAAGCTGATGCATAAAACCTGATAAAACTGGATGCCTCAGCTTAAGAGGATGCCTGTCATATACACAAAGGCTTCAGTACTGCATGCATAACTACCTTTAAATGAAGACACAAAGTCAGACCTAAGGGTCCCCAGCATTTTCTCTCCTGTGTGGCTATAATCTCCTTTCTAGCTTTTACATGTCCTCAAGAAGATCAGGTTTTGCCTGTCAAATTGGCGGATGGATGTATTCTATATACCCTACTACATATTTCATGTGTAATAAGAATGAAAACATCCTGCTCCAGAAGGGCAACTGAATTCATTCATTCATTCACTGGTCTGCATTTCCTTCTTCTTTATCCCTTCTTTCTGCAGACTTTGACAAGTATCCACAGCTAAAAAATCCTGTGTCCAATTTGTACCAACAGACTGAAAAATCCGCTGCTGTGTGCCCTTGTTTTTAATGAGAATAGCCCATCGGGGGGCCTGTTCTAACACGCGTCCTAGGATTTTTTGCACCACCAAACAAGTTTTTATCTAGCGCACAGAACTTATTCAAAAGGTATTGCTGCTGCTGGGACTAGAGGCAGGAATGAGTCACATCTGGTTAATGCTCATGAAGTGCCCTGCCCCAAGGAGTGCCTCTGTTTTCCTCCCCTCCCAGTCTCGCGCTCTCTCTCAAGCGTTAATTGTCTTGAGTTATAACGCTTTTGAGAAATCACTCTGAAAATTATGACTCCTGTTACAGGTAATCAGACACGAACAGGAACCCCGGCCAGGAGAGCAGGGGTAGTTCTGTAATTGTTATTCAGCTGAAAACAGAAGGAGTCCCTGACCACAGAAAGTTCAAAGGACCAGCAGCAAAAGGAGATAACCTCCCTTCCCAGGGAACACTGGCTTCTCTTGTGATGCCAGCAGATTTATGATGTGAGCTTCGCTCTGATTACTGTTTGGGGTGGGGCCTCACACACTGATAAACACCAGGGTCCCCACAGGGCTGAAGGCTGCAACACCACTGCATATTTAGGCTCAGGCGTTACAGCGTATCTGGGAGTCTGCGGCCCTGAAGCTGAATATCACTCTAAAAAAGGGGAGCTCTTGCCTCACGCGACCCATTTGGGAAAAACTTACACTTCTGTGAGGTCATTTAATTTTAAGAACAGAACGCAGTGATATTCACAAATTTACCAACCCAGCAGTCATTGGAACCTGCAAAATTTAGGAAAGCAAGGGCACTTTATGTAGACAAGACCTGCTCTATATGAAAGACAAAGCAAACTAATAACTGAGAACAACAACAGGACAACAAAAATCCCATTGATAGACCCAGTTCTTACTCCACTGATTTTTTCTGAGGCTGCTTTCCTCATCTGAAAGTAATTTCAAAGTACTTTCGAAGATGAATAATGTTATTTATTGAGCATCAACAGTGTGTTTAGTGATGTATAAGCATGCACAGCAGAGCCTTTCCCTGAAGGTCACCACAGTCTAGTCAAAATACAGCTAGAACAGATTCAGAACCTAATATAAACATTGATCATATAAGCAGACATACAAATATGGAGACTGGTGAGGAAACATTTCAGATGCCACTGTTTAAAGGGTTCATGCATATACAGAAGGTTTTGGAAAAAAAGAGAGGAAGGTCATATGACTCACTGTCGGGATGAAAGCCAGTTTTGTTAGAAGGCACAAAGTTGGGATCTGTAAGCATGTATGGTCTATGGTCAGGAGAGAATCTGGAGCAGCATAAGAGTGAGATAAGGAAGGAATGTGTGAGCAGATAGAGAGAGGGGGTCACAAAGGGCATAGCTTGTGAAGGCAAGAGGCTTCAAACTCAGTGCAGACAAACAGGAAAATGTGGAGAGAGGGAGTGTGAGGAGGATAGTATGGCAGGAAGGGAGGCTGACTTCAGTGGTAGCTGCATTTAGGATTAATCCACAATGAGAAGCAAGGACTTACAAAGACACCACTTTGATTTTTCCTACAAGTTTTAGTACAGATGATTTCTGTAGGAAAAATGTATTCTATAATAGAATAAATGTTGTCCTTTAAAGGATTCCAGAAAAGATTTCTGTGAATGATTTACAGGACTTCCTTCCCCTGACCTATTGACTTTATCTCTCTCATTAATATCTGCAAGAGGAGGGCTGATCACTGCTCACAGAAAGGAGTAACACAACATATTCCTGCATGCGATGTTCATGCTTTTGTATTAATGCAATACTCATTTACCAGAGGGCAGTTTGACCCTGTATTAAGGTTTTAGACTTCAGCAGAGTTGAGGTATAGCGTGAGCCTTAGCAGCAGAAAGCAGTGTCTTGGAAGGTGGCTCAGAAATTCAGGAGCAATGCAGGGCTGAAAGCAGACTTGATTGCTGGATGAAACACAGCAGGCTTACCAAGAGGCAGAATCCCGTGGTGAGCTGCCACAGCCTGTAAATGTGCAGTTCGTGCCCTCAGCGCAGGGGAGAAGGGAGACCCATCTATCTGGGGATTGCCAGCCTCACAACTGCAGGAACCCCAGTTTGCAACACATAGAGGATTTTCTTCCATGCCTTGCTCTCATCCATGGAAAGCAAACCACTGTGTTGCAGAAAAACAGCAAGCACAATGAACAGCTGGATGTGCCAGCACGAGATGGCTGTCAGAGATGTAGCAGAGACCATTTTCTAAGTCATGCCCTATCCTGCATACAGCCATAGCTGACAAAACGGCTGGCTAGTTTTCACAGAGATGAACATTTTAAAGCCAGAAGGAATGGTTTTGATAATATAATTGGTCCCTGGCACAGGACAGGCTATGTAATCTCACCTTGTAAATCTAATCTTGAATCAAACCTTTATTTTGTGGCTCAGTTAAAACACAACTTTTGGAAAGATAGGCAATCCCTATTTTACTTCAGATGCCTGCATGACAGGGGTGGTTAAGAACTAATAGGTCAACTTCGAAAGGTCATTTTGGATCACAGGTCTGTGGAGCTGACAGTTTAACCTCCCCTATCCCTGGATTAGCAAGCAGTGTGACAGCAGCTCAGTCCTGCCCAGCTGTGAGAGATGGGTTACCTTGCGCAGGACCAGCTGGGAAAGCTTAGGTGGGGGGAAAATAAAGAAATATGATAAAAGAATACTGAGATGGAAAACTTATCTGTCTTTCCAGCCATATTACTTGACCTGACAAAAGGTTTCTAGTCTCTAGATAAACCTTGTTTCTCTTTCATTCTTAAATCATTACAGGTATCACAGCTCTACCCCTACATCTCGCACCTCACCTTGGGAAAGAGTATACACACAAAAAAGGTCATTCAACAAAAGAGAAAGTCACAGCAAAATACCGAAGTGTATTACACCCCCACTGCATGGCTTGCAGCCAGGTAGGATGGTCTCAAGATCTGTTATTAACCATTCCATAAGTACCAAACATTTGATCTTACAGATGTAAAATAATACATTCAAACAGGCAATGCATTCATATGCATGCTGTCCATCTCAACTCACATGTGCAATGCTGGAATGTATTTCTTTCATAAAATATAGCTTTTATCTTGCTGCAGCTAATAACAGATCTGTGGTTAAGAGCTTTCCAGGCATGCTCCATTCCTCCATTCAAGTGGTGCTGCCTCAACAGGAAGCTGCTGTGCCTTTCTCCTCCCCTCACGACCATGGCCAAATAGAATATGCTGAGAGAAGCCTGGCACAGCAGAACAGCAGCTCTTACCTAACTTACCTCTGAAAAGAGGAGGGACAAGATGGTGACAAAGCAGGACTCCTCATGGTGCTTCATCCTCTCCCTCCGGGACAAAAGAGCTCTGATGGAAACAAGCAGGATTTTCCATCACGTTTGTCATCCCATCTGTGGAAAGCAAACTTGGGTCTTTCCTGCGCTCCAAAATGAACTGGAAATATAATTGGTCTTTGTTAGTGCACAATCAGCCTCTTGCGGGTCAAGGGTGGTGTGGAGAACTAACGGTTTGACCTCACCTTCTCAGATGAATAGAAGAAAAGGAAATTGAGTTAATCTTTCTCAGCCTGTGAAGTATCACTCCATGCTTACGGTATACTTATTGAGGATTAAGTACTGTCTGGCACAGTAAATAGGTATTCCTGTATCTAAATCTTAATTTAGACTAATGCATGTAAATGTTCATCCACATTGCAGGCGTAATTTTCAGTTCTTCCACTTCTGTGCAATTGCACAAAATGAGATGCAAAGGGATCTCACTGAGATGCAAAGGGACTGGAAATCAATTTCAGTGACTGGTACATCTGCTCAGTTTGTACAAAAATGCAACCTGGAGAAATATTAGATTTGTAGCAAAATGGCTTTTTGATTTCATAGCAGAATTTGGCACAGAAATCTTTGGGATTACGAAATTGCTATGTTTGTAAACTGCAATCTGATCAAGACCACTTACCTTCCTTTTACAGAATGATGCATTCATGGTCACTTGCACTGTATCTGCCATCTTCACACATCCTGGAGAAGTGGGAAACACAGACAGGCTACCACACACACCCTCCCCCCCCATGAAATGAAAATGACCCTATGCCTTAATAAGCTCCTTTGAGTTGTGGCTAATTAAAAGGTGTGGGAAAGGGGTAAGGATCTGGCCGTCTGCCCTCTCCCACATCATCTGGGAGAGCTGAGGCCTCTGCCCTACTCTCTAGGCTCCTGCAGCCTGCCTGGGAGGTCCAAGGATGGTGTCTGCCTGCAACCTGTCATCCTGGATGTTAAAAGCCACAAGAGCAGATGAGGCAAACACATCTTGCACTTAAATCCATTGATACCAGTGGCTGTGTATGAGGGATGGATTCGTTGCATTGCAGCTACCCACTGGATATAAGAGATTGCTGTTTGCAAATATTGTGTGGTTTTATCTGCTTTCTATGTCCTGGCTATGCTGGCCTCGGCACACCTCCCTTACTTATGTTATTTCTGTAACAACTGTATTTAACTCAAACTCCATTTGAAACAGTGAGAATAGGAAGATGTGCATGTGGAAAGTAGAAAGCTGAGGTGAGCAAATTCAGTGTGGAAAGGCACACAGAGGCTCCAAATTTGGCCCAGGCTTGCTGTTCATCTAGCCTCAGCCCTCTCCCTCCAGTGCAGTGGTCTTCAGAAAGAAACATTCCTCATGGAAAAAGAAATGTTTACATAATTCCCTGATGAATATGATTGTAAGTGCTAAAAACTGTATTTCAAGAGGAGAAAAGGAAAATATATATAATGTTATCAATAATAATAATATCTATACTTATTAACTATAATAATAAGTGGTCTGAAACAAACGGACAATGGCCCTGAAATCCATCTTTTGGTGGGAATCTTCCAGAGCCTCTGCCAGGAGACATTTGAGGACTTGCAGAGTAAACTTGCAAAGCATCAAAAGGAGCGTGACCAGCAGGTCGAAGGAGGTGATCCTGCCCCTCTGCTCTGCTCTTGTGAGACCTCACCTGCAGTATTGTGTGCAGTTCTGGTGTCCTCAACATAAAAAGGACATGGAGCTGTTGGAACAAGTCCAGAGGAGGGCCACGAAGTTATCAGGGGACTGAAACATCTCCTATACAAAGACAGGCTGGGAAAGTTGGGACTGTTCAGCCTGGAGAAGAGAAGGCTGCATGGAGACCTCATAGCAGCCTTCCAGTATCTGAAGGGGGCCTATAGGGATGCTGGGGAGGGGCTCTTCATTAGGGACTGTAGTGACAGGACAAGGGGTAATGGGTTCAAACTTAAACAGGGGAGGTTTAGATTGGATATAAGGAAGAAATTCTTTCCTGTTAGGGTGGTGAGGCACTGGAATGGGTTGCCCAAGGAAGCTGTGAGTGCTCCATCCCTGGCAGTGTTCAAGGCCAGGTTGGATGAAGCATTGAGTGACATGGTTTAGTGTGAGGTGCCCCTGCTTATGGCAGGGGGGTTGGAGCTAGATGATCTTAAGGTCTTTTCCAACCTTAACTATTCTATGATTCTATAAAAGTAGCTGGCACATACAAATTTCCATATGTTCCAAGCCTTCACCTGGAAGCAGAGGCTGTCTACCGGTATTTTCTTCACACATTTAGGTGTGAAGGACTTTCAAGCTGACCAGCCAGCAGGTTTTGGTCTGAGAGTATAGCCACCTTCAGAAGAAACCACATCGACGTGAGAGCCAAATGCCTCCAAGGCAAGCTATTTCCTATTTACTCTTTTCAAGACTGCATGGATCTAAGCTTTATGAAGAGCATGTCCTAGACCTGGGCTAGGAGGAGTTTTCCTCTTTCACCCCCAACGCAGCTCCCCGTAAGGCTGTTCCAGCTCAGAGCAATGGGTGTGGAAGGCAGGCAGCTTCCATCCTCCCATCCCCTAACTATCAATAAAAGACAAACCATTCACCCTCGGTCACAGGTAGGAACACGCTGTCTGGATGGCTGCCTGTGTTTGTTCTGCCACTGACGGCTGAAAGTAGCTAACAGTTACCCCTGCAGAGAGCATGAGGCACTATTTTTATGGGTATAGCAAGTTGCAATTATACAGGGACCACAATAAAGGCTGAAAATAACCCACACAGCCAACCGCCAGTGGAGAGGGAGTGCTCTGCATATGGATCCAGCCAGCTTTCCGCTTTCTGAGCTCAAGGAAATGCCCGTTTCCCTCTACAGCTACAGGTCCACCCTGCTGCAGTGTTGCACCAGAGAGCCAAAAGCCCTTGTCACTCTATCTGCACACACTCCAGCTCCTCCCTGACATTCACTTACCTTCCAGACTGAAAACGACCGCCCAACTTGGCAATCACATTGCCAACAACAGAAAGTGGAGTGGAGGGGAGTGAAAAAGAAGGGTGGTATAAAACAGAAGCCTGCAGCAACGGGGCTGGGTAGGAGCAGTGCCTGCGCTGCCAGCCACTCTGATGCTGGTGGGATTGCACACGGTCATCTATGGGACTTGAAGAGATTGAGGAGATGTAACTTTTAAAGGGGGGATTTAAAAAAGCACCTCACTTGGCAATCAGATAAATAGAAACCCTGGACCCTGTGTGCTGTGCACTCTGCAGACATTGCCCTGGCTCCAGCAAACACAGGACAGGTGAAAGAGGAAAGCCAAGGCAGTGCCAGGGAGGAGAGGGTAAGCTCCGGTCGAAGAGGCAGCGGAGGATTGGACTGGGTTGCCGCTGGCACTCGCTGCTGCAACCTGCCGCCTGTGTGGGCACTGACAGGAGACCCAGCAGGGAGCAAGGAAAAGCAGCTCTGATTTCAGAGGCAGTGAACACGCCCCTGACCACAGCAGAGGCTGAACATGCCCAGAGTCAGAAACGGAGACAATGCAGCGCTGGGGATTTGATGTGGTCGCAGTCTCTCTGAGGAGAGAAGGGCTAAAATAAATAAAAGGGGGGGGGGGGGGGGGGGGG
>NDXB01009195.1:198967-247500 GCA_002631895.1 Agapornis roseicollis
GGGGGGGGGGGGGGGGGGGGGGGGAGCTGTGACCTTTTACCCCACTTTTTCCCGTTCTTGTACTATTCGTATTCAGATGAATGGATAATCTGTCACTTTAAATCCCCCAGCTTGTCATCAATTGAAGAGGAGAATTCAAAGATGCCTTAGTGAGTCCCATTTGTTTTCAATGAGGTTTATAGGTACTGAGACAATTCCTTTACCTCTTATTGGCACTGAGGGATATGGATCCACCTGAAGGATGTGAGGCCAAAAAGCCTTAGTGATAGGCATCTGCCAAAACCCAGTGGGTAAAGCGCTGAACTTCCTTCTGCTGGGATAAACTGTTCACTGAAGAAATCTTATCTCTCCTTATTTAAAGGACACTGAGGGTAGAACAAACCCCCTTATTTATATGACCCTGACACACGTTTGAGCATAGACAGTCAAAGGCTTCTGGAAATCTGACTGATGATTTTACCTCAGCCATACTAAACCAATTGCTTCTCACTAAATCCCATGTGCAATGAGATAAGGTATTATCAGACCTTATTTCTTTTACAGAAACAACTATGCTTAGCCCAGGGATGCTTCTATTACATCACTACTACACAAAATAAATTCACTTTATTTGAAATTGCATGAAGAGAGATTGTTCCTGCTAAGGATTGTCTGTGTTTAACGCAAGATGATTAAAAATCTTTCCACATTTTGCATGCCTATAAAAGCGCTGTAATTGTACCTGTTAGGAGAGCGCCCTTCCAGAGAACTCATTCAGCATCAGCAAAGTTGTGAGATGCTGGGGCCCTTTTCTGGCCGTCAGTGGGAGTAGCTACAGTCCCAGTGATTAATGCTGCTATTAAGTTACAAGGAAAACTCTCCTCTGACTCAGCCATAAACAAACTTGCTTTATCTCTCATTCTGCAGCCTGGGCCACCTCCCTTGCTCCTTTTCCACATCAACAGAGGAAAATGTGGGACAAGATGAAAGAGCCAGGCTAGGGCTTTCATTAGCATACCATGCCAAGGAAGAAGAGGTAAGAAACTCAGGGAAGGACTCACTGCCCAATTCGTACCCCCTAACTGATGCCAAGGTGTGCAATGTGAAACAACACGATTGGTGTGTAACATTAAATGACATTAAGTGTTGATGCCTTCTGCCAATACCTCGTGTCATCCTTGTGCATTGTTCTTAGACACGCTCTAGTTTAATCCTGCCTTACTTCTGACCACATTCTCGCCCTCAAGAGATATGTGATCAGCGCAGGAAGAGAGTGAAGCTCCCTGCTGCCTAGTTCAGCACCACCAGTACAAACAAACTCTATCTTTTGCTGTAATGCCCTTTCCCAGTGTTCTCCAGTGCCGTGCCGCAGCAGCCCAAGCTGGCAGACACTGCTCTTACCCGTGATTCAGCCCCAAAGGGGCTGAGTGACGGCTGCAGCCCCAGAGCCAAGCAACCTGCTTTGTAGCTCTGTAGGGAGCCCCAGGGACCTCTGGAGAAGGAAACCTGCACAGGGTCACGGTGTTCTTGCTGTGTTTTGCAGCGCAGAGCTCATAAACCCGTCCTGCAGAGTATCTCTGTTGAAAGCTTTGTATTTCAAGCCACTTTATCAAATAGCCTGTCACTTCATCTTAACTTTATTAATCTCTCTTACTAAACCTGCTTAAACATATCTTTTACTATGCCACTTAATAAAGCAGTATTTTATCAGGATGTTTCAGTGCATACAGAATAATTTATAGCACCTGAGGAGCAAGCCAAAATACATTTATAGTTTCACTATCTTTTGCTTTTTATTACTGTATGCATTTTAATGCATGGTGTATTCAACCTGACAAGACAGTGCAATCCAAGAAAACAATACTCACAATTAGCACTGAATAACCACTTTCATATTGCAGAAAGATCAAAACCAAGCTAGACATTGTCACTTGCCGGTAGAGGTTACAAGTAACACAGCAGGTCAAAGGGAGAAGGAGGGAAAACCCATCAATGTATTGCCCAGTGAGATTCTGCTTGTTAAGCTGCCCAACTACGTTTCTGTGCCAAGATTTTTTTCACTAGTACGTTCACTTTTTCTATTGATGAACATATGCTTTTACAACTAGTCCCAACATGGTACACTCTTGGCTGGCCCCAGTAAAGGCAGCACTATCTTCCATCTCTGGAATGGACAGGGAAGGATGGTGTCTCATGTCAGGAGAATCCAACCCTTTCTGCTATGAGGCCCAAGACTGTGACCCACCCCCATGGCAGTGTGTAAAACCAATCCTTCAGGATATGGCTTCCACAAGGCCAGTCCTACTCTCGCCTCTTACCTCTTTCTCACTGTAGAAAAAGGAGAGCAGCAGTTCCCAGCAGATGTTTGTGCCTGCTGGGTTTCATGTTTATTTCATCTGTTTTCTGATTTGAAAGCCTTCTTATCTGGCTGGGGAAGATGCTGAGCAACTCCTTCACAAGGCACTCTGTGTGTCCCAGCTCCCGCCTGGCCCCAGATGAACCACAATGTGATCCTGCGTAGCAGCATGGGGTATTGATACTGTTTTTTCCTTTCCCCCATCTTTTGCTTATCACAGAGCTACTAAACTTCCATGCTTTTCTAGGAAAGGGCTGCCTACAGCTAAAAGGCATCCCAAACCTGCTTAAATCTCACTACAATGCAAGAAATAGTACTATAAAGTGTAGGAATGGAGGAGCAAGTCCTGCAATGTTTTGCTTTTCTCTCCCATTTACTATGCCTATGGCAGGGGGGGTTGGAACTAGACGATCTTAAGGTCCTTTCCAACCCAAACCATTCTATGAGTCTATGCTCTTATCTTCAGTACAGAGCAAAACAGGCTGCTGTGGTTACACAGAGCCTCATGAAAGAGCACAGGCAGGAGTGAATTACAGGAATCTGCTCTCTTCTCTCCTTACAATCACATGTGTCAGCAGTAGCCTCCAGCAGCCATTTACCTGTGTGCTGCCTGCAGCCGGCATAGGAACCTCTCCAGCTGCATGCTGCCCATCACACTGATGGCAATCTTCAGAGAAAGAAGCATATTAATAACTGAGAAGTTATAGATGGTTTTTAAACAACTCTTCTTTTCAAATCATATTCTCCATGCTGTCTGTTTCTGCTACAGACTGATGTGAGAGCATCAAATGGATGTTCTATGTGGGCATCGGTACATGACTTTCCAATGCTTTGCACCCTCTGAAAATGAGAAATGATCCCACTGAGCTCTACATAAGCAAGTCCTTTGCCATGTAAGTAAGAACTGGTGTATGTCCATGCCTGCAGCCAAGTTAAATTACAGAGTTTGCAATTAAAGCCACATGAATTGGTCAAGAATCACTGCAGGGAATGACCAGATCTCCTGTGGCAATGCAGAAGGAATAGTGCACCACCCAGGCAACTGCAACGCATTAGGAGCACTGTCAAAATGCTCAATCTTGCATTAGAAATGACAGAAAACCATTATTCCTCATCCACCTCCTCCTCTCTTTCCATAATCTTATAGGCTGCTGTCTGGCCTTCTTTCCCCGGCTGATACACCCTAGGCCTTCGAAGGAACTCTCACAGAGCAGGTATTCTGTGCTTCTCATCACCCCAGACACATTTCTCTGTATTTTCTCCAGTTGTACAAGTTTGGTTTTGAGATAGAGATGCCGGAGCCATGGATGTGCAGTGACATGCTGATGCCTTCCCTTCCATTCACCCTCTCTTTCCTAAAAATTAGTGGACTTGTTCTTTGGTTTTGGTTTGCTTGTTGGTTTTTTTAATGAGGATCAGGCAGATTTTCACAGCTCAGTTATAACTCCAGACCTCATTCTTGTGTTGCAGCCACCAGTCTGGTACCCATCACGGTATACCTAATAGTGGGATTGTTTCCCCCTCATCATCAGGTGCATCACCTTGCACTTACCTGTACTGTATTTTGCCTGGTATTGCAGCCAGTATCACAAAGTCCTTCTGCAGCCCTTCACAACCAACCCTCAACCTCCTCACCCTGATAGCTCAGAATCGCACGCAGATTTGCTCACACCACAGATCACCCTCTCCCTCATCATTAACAGATATGTTGAACAACCCAGTCCCTAGCAAGACACGGCTGATGACTTGCCTCCATGGCCATGCTTCTGCATTCACTTTTCCTTCCCTGGGGGGTGCCATCTCTCACAGCAAGTGGTGAAAGGCTTCTTGTTTTTCAATAATTCTTTAATTACTGTAGCGCTAACCTTCTCTTTAACTGACTTTGCTCTCTCAGTAATTACACTGTGCGGGTATTTATGGGTGCAGTGGATACATAGGACAAGAGACACACAGAGTACCCATAAAAGTTAAGATTTATACTCCACACACATGCTGACTTCAGCAACAGACAGCAAACCTGCACATGTTATCTCCCACTTGAGTGAGGCTTCCACAGAAGCCTATGTGCTGCTCCCGGAGTACCACCAGACGAGTGGTGTAATTACCCAACACGTTTGCTGGTGCCACATTTGCCACTGGTGAGCATTGCTTTCCTGTGCCTGAAACAAAGCTCAGTCCAATCAGTCACTGTCATTATTAAAGGATTTTTGTAATTATGGCATCAGATCCCATCCCTTCCTCAGCCCGCAACCAACCAACCAACCAGGCAGGGGGGTACAGGGAATGCTGCATCAGGGCCTCAACTGGAAAAGGTCCGGCCTTTCTCAGTCCTGAGGTTATTTAACCTTCAGGCCAGCCTGTTGTTCAACCCCAAACAGCAGCCACAAAGGGGTACCAGACATAGAATTGTGGATGAAATATGCTTCCATGCTTGCTTAAGGAATCCCCTTCTTCCCAGAGGCTGCACAGTGTCCATGTGTGAAAGACAGGCTCTTCTGGCACAGGAAGTTCATCAGATTTGGGAAAGGTCAGATACACATTCACCTCCAATAAACATACTGCAAACACACATCTCAGCTGTAAGTGCATGCTCACACATAGTCAGGACAGAAATATTATTGTGAGACAGCTCTTCATGCATTAACTTAGAATGAAAATAACTAAGAAATACATCTATTTCTTTCAAAAATGCTAAGACCATCATGCTAAGTACTAGACATTTGTGTGTGTTTTTTCTCTTTTAGGATACTTCCATATTTGTGCCAAGAGTGTTGGATCCTGTAAACATGTTAGCATTGTGTGTACTATCTTCACTCATCAGCAGAGAAAACAGAAAAATGGATTTTCCTCTTTTCAATTGTCTAAACATTCAGAGCTGGATATGCCCTACATACTGGACTCATGAGGTTTACATAAATAAATTGTGGCTAGAAGGACATTTATGGCACATTTTTACATAGAATGATTTGAACTGGAAGATACAAAAAATAGTTGTTGTGGGTTTTTTTTTATCCTTTCAGTGACTCCAGAGCTGGAGAAACACCATCTGTTTTCATTGAAATTAAGCAAGGTATTTTCTGACCTTGTTCTGTATTGACTTTTTTCTGATGACCCTCTTTGATAATACCTGTTTTTACACTTCATCGCAAACCAGCCCAGACAAGGTCAGTGCATCTCTATGTAAAGAAAATGCATATTAACCCTTGCAGTAATACCTACACTCATACATGACTGTCCATACTTTTCTATTGATAATAGTCATAGAATATATCAAGTAAGCATTGCTATCCAAATACTGGTTAGGTAACGCTTCTGGGAATCTTGGCAATATTTATGCCAAATGTTGTTTCCACATGCACCTACACAACACAAACTCCACTGCCAACAAATATGATGGCACATTAAACCTTTCTGATAGGTACGCAATGTCTTTCAGATAACTACGAGAAAGTACAAGGAAAAGAAGATGGGATCCCTCCTGTAACATCACTGTTTCTCAGCTTGACCCTGTGGGGTTTCACTCATATGCAAAACCGTGAAGGACAGCTGCCTTCAACTCATCAAGATCAAATGCGTGCTGATGAATTTCCCACGTTAATCCAGGCCTGAGTGCTCACAGGAATGGGTTTTTTGTATTCATATTTTGAAATCCCTTGTGCAGGCTTCAGAAGACGCAGGTCTCTGCAAGTCTTCATATCATCTCCCAATAACTCACAACCAAAAGGAAATCACCAGGAAGGACTGGAGCTCAGATGTTTCAGAGAGTTAAGAGTTTCCCATTTTTTATAAAAGAATTAATGGAAAAAACTACCAAGAAGGGTTATTAAAAAATAATCCCTTTTTGATTCAACTGGCTTTAATCTCTCCCTCACTTTCAGCGAGGACGGCTCCCAGTGGTGGTCCCAGATCAGATGCTGTACATGAAGCAGCTGCATTTCAGAGCACAGTAAATCACTTGCAGAGATCCAAATTGACCACAGATGCAGAGCCAGCTCCTCCAACAACGTACGGGACAGTAACACTCAGGAAGCAACTTTAGTTTCATCAACTAAGGTAGCTTGGGTGACGCCTTTGCCTGCAGCACCGTGCTGGCTTCTGCAGCAGCCAAAAAAAAGCTGCTGAGTGTGGACAATTCACGGAACAGATTAAAAAGTAGCTGAGCTGACACATGTGCTTTGAATATCATCTTCTTTCAGTGTACAATTCAATCCAAACTCCTCAGGCATCAAATGGTGGGCTGGGGATGTGGCCTGGTTTTAACTCCATGATTTAAAAAAAAAGAAAAAAGAAACATCCCCATTTTTTTTTTTTTTAAGGCTCAGCTTAAACTGATTTGTGCACACCTAAAAATACAGAAAGCACCACACTCCAAATTACATAAACATTCAATCATAGAATGGTTTGGGCTGGAAGGGACCTTAAAGATCACCTGGATCTGACCCCCTGCCACATGAAGGGACACCTTCCACTAGACCAGGTTGCTCAAAGCCCTGTCCAGTCTGGCCTTGAACACTGCCAGGGATGGGGCAGCCACAGCTTCTCAGGGCAACCTGTGCCAGTGTCTGACTGCCCTCATAGTGAAGCACTTCCTAATACCTAACCTAAATCTACCCTCTTTGAGTTTAAAGCCATTAACCTTTGTCCTGTCACTATGTGCCCTTGTAAAAAACACCTCTCCAGATTTCTTGCAGGCCTCCTCTAGGTACTGGAAAGATGCTCTAAAGTGTCCCTCTTGAGTTGTTGCCTCCAGAGCTGGACACAGGACTGCAGGTGGGGTCTCACAACAGCAGAGGAGATACACCTCCCTCAACCTGCTGGTCATGCTCCTTTTGATGCAGCCCAGGATATGGTTGACTTTCTCTGCTGCAAGCCCACACTACTGGGTCATGTTGAGTTTCTCATCAACCAAGCACCTCCATGTCCTCCTCCGCAGGGCTGCTCTGAATCCATGCTCTGCCCAGCCTGTGTTTGTGCTTGGGATTGCCCCAGTCCTAGTATAGAACCTTGCACTTGGCCTTGCTGAACTTCATGAGGTTGGCATCAGACCATCTCACAAGTGTGTCAAGGTCCCTCTGGATGGCATCACTTCCATCCAACCTGTTGACCTCACCACACAGCTTGGTGTCACTGGCAAACTCACTGAGGGTGCACTCAATCCCACTGTCCATGTTGCTGACAAAGATGTTGAACAGTGCCAGTCCCCATATCAATCCCTAAGGGATGCCACTCGTCACTGGTCTCCACTTGGACGTCAAGGTGTTGAACACAACTCTTTGAGTCAACCAACCAATGTTTTATCCATAGAGTGCTCCATCTGTCAAATCCATGACTCTCCAGTTTATTCAAGATAGTAGTATTTTTAATGAAATGTGCTTTTTGGTATTGCTTCACAAATCACATATGTAGATGATGCCTTCATGTTAGCTTACAATAACCAGTTTTGCCAATACTCCTGCACAGAGCCCACAGGAAAGGTGCTTGGCTATCTCCAAAATCAAAGTATCTACTCTTCTATTTCTCAAAACCTGATAACAGCACATGTGCAGGATTTCAAAGGTTGAAAGGTTTCTTTACTGTCAAAACACAGGGAATTTTGTATATTTCAAGTGTCTGCTCTGGCTGATCACAGCTATGCCATAACCTCCAAACCAGCAAGAAGACACAGTAATGATCTGCAAGGAGCCTGAGCTCTGTAACTAGTTTTTAAACTAGCTAAACAGGGGGAAGTAGGAGGGGATGATAAAAATCAGACAGTTGTTTCTACTTATGGAGCTTTGCAAACATGGCAAACACTTCCGAATCCCACCATAGCTCAGGAGCAGGGGACCTGCTTGAAATACCAACAGTACCTTTCCGAATGGTCTGTGGCATCTACAGAGCATGGAATGGAGATCTATGTCAACAGGGGCATTTGATGTGCAACAAGTGTAGGATTCAGTCCAGTGCCTCCCTAGAGCCTGCTGCAAATTGTGGAGAAGCCCGCTGACTTTCATGGCTGGTGGGTCAGTGCTACAGAAAACCAAACCAAACCACACAAAGGGGAAAGGAAAAGGTAAAAGCAATTGCAAAGAGCTGGAGTGCTCTCCAAGAGGTTGGAGCACCCAGCTTCTGGAGGAACAACCACTGCTGCTAACCAAATGACATGACACAGTATGATGCAGAGGTATTTGCGATTCAAAGGGATGAGTGTGCCGGAGGCAGGAATGGGAGTAAATCCTCCTCTCTCCCGACCTGAGCACGACAGCAGAGGAAGGAGTTGACACCAGGTAGGTTTCGCTTTACTAAAAGGATTTTTTGTTTTGGTTTGGTTTTAAATCAACTTGCCTGCACCTGTCAGGGAGAAACCATCAGCTCGGTGTAATCACAGAGATCTAGAGGGCAGCTCCTCCAGGATCATCCATCACACCCTGGTCCGGAGGAGTTGAAAAAGTTGTAATAAACACACTGCAAGCAAGCAAAGGCTAGAAGGCAAGATCAAAAGGTTTACCCGGCATGCCTAGCCATGGGAATGGGGAGTGCAGCTGCGTACATGAAAGGGTTACACCCAAAAAATGAATACGATTGCCAAGCAGGGTGGAAAGAAATTCTGTTTACAATTGCAAAGCCTCATGCTTCCATCATCAGCTGTTACAGAGCAGGAATCCTTCCCTCCAAAATTTTCCAGTTACCTTCCTTGACTTTTTCTGCATGTTGTTTCCTTCCTTAGGATTTGTTGAAAAGTTCCTCTCCGGAGTGCTGTTCCCATGCAAACCAAGAACTGGAAAAACAAAACCCAAACCCCAAAAAACTCTGATGTCATCGGATGAGCTGTATCTGCCAGTTCAGACAGGAGCATAATGGAAAACACCCCAAAACACCCGCAACTATTCGCTCTGAATCAGGTTCAACTTTTCAGCTTTACCTGTAACAAAAATAGTGATAACTTCTTGTGTCCTTATACAGGATCCCATTAATGAAGTCATTTGAAGTTTTACTACATGCTCCACCCCCTCCAAAAGAAGGGATTTAAAATGTAAAGCCAGCTGCCATTGCCTTCCTCTCCCCCAGAGCAAATGCAAGCTCTGAATATGCCTTTATGCTTTTAAAAGAGGTGGTCAACTTGAAAATAAAACTTTAAAAGGAGAAAAGAAAGAACACACAAGTCTTGGCTGTTGTTTTTCAAAGAACAACTGAAACTGACTGGGCTGTTGCTGGTATTTTGAGGTCCCAGAAGCTTTAGATTGAGTCTTCCACAAGAAGGTATTCAGTACTGCAAAGAGGAGTTAAAAACAAGAAAAAGAAATGAATGGACACTAAACCCTTTGAGTCCAGTACATCACCAAAGACGACACAAGGACTTTGCTAACCCTGGAGGCCATTTTGCTGGGAGGGAATTCAAACTCCTCCTGTTAAGAGATAAGGTTAAGAAAGTCATCAGCAAACAGCGGAGTTGAACTACTGCTACTAACACAGCATTCTGCTTTCCTGGGATGGTTTGAAAGTTTGCTGTATTTTTATTGGGCTTTCCAATGATGTCAGTTTGAGGCAGGGTTTAGATGATTAATTGCTAAAGGGTGAGTCTAAAAAGGGTATAATTACTGCAGGGAGTGTCTGATGTGGGAAAGTGGCATTCCAGCTAGAGGGAGAGAGGAGCCCATCTCTCCTGGGTCCCAATGAACTCACAGATACTACATATGAGTGCTCCCCAACCTGTGCAGTTAGTTACAACCGTGCAATGCCACTGACCTCAGTTATTCTTCAGCAATTACTCAGGAAGCAGTGATTTTGTGTCCACCATTACTTGCTGTCACAGTGCTAGGAATGCAAGCACACCTTAAACCTTTAAGATATGTAGCCCTCAAGTTATTGCATCAGGCAATGGTTGCAAAACAGACAACTGCTGACTTCAGTAAGGTTGCATGGGTGTAACTGGGAACAAAATTTGTCCTGTAGCACTTGGAAGGGTTTCACTGAGGATATGGAAGAATCCTCATTTTGAAATAGCAGAGGAAGCCCTACCTCCCCTGCTGCCCATTGCCTGCCCACAAAAGCTGCCCATTCTCCTGTTATGAATGAGACAAATTCCAGGTGCCAACTTCATACATCCATCCTCCTTTAAATCTCTCCTTTAAATTCACCTCTCCTACAAATGCTGACGCAAGGCTACAGCTACCCCGGGAGTAAAACCACTCTTAATGAGCTACAGTTTTGGCAAGCCTGCTGTTTGCTTCCTTCCCACACAGATCTGTGTCTTTTGCCTGTACTGCCCCTTGTGTACAAAGCAAACTCCCTGGAGGTATCACCCACTGGAGGCTTTTGCAAGAGCCGCTGTGTTGGTCTGGGAGCTTGTGTCTCGTTGTGGTCCTGGCTAACGTGACTATGAGATAGCAAAAGCATCAGCTAAGAGCTGGCTCAAGTCCGAAGGTGCTCTTATCATACACCAACACCCTAAAGGCATGCATGGCTTCACAGCATGGCACACACTGACAGCTCTATGCATTCTGTGCCTTATGTTGAAGGATTTCATTTGTGTCATCTTATTTTTCTCCTTCACTTGTTCCCTTTCTGTACAGAAACCATAGGTTCTCCTGGCTGCACTACCAGTAACAGCTACCTTCAAGACTTAATTAAAGTGCACTTCATTTCCATTTAAGCCTTACCACCAAACTAATTTAGTTACTCAGCTCCCATTTCTAACACTTCTAGCATCCCAGTCAGTACAAAGCAAGAGAACATTGCACCACCCAACCTCACCAAATACCAATAAAATGTACTCATTAAGCATTTTTCAAAGCTATGCACAGAGCAATCCAAAGAGCACGGATATTGTTAATCTCATACAAATGGTAATCCTTCAATTCTGCACTGCATAACCCATAGGCAGCCACAGGGCACTCAGTGTAATTGATGGACTCTCCCTTAAAAGGGCCCAGCCGGTTACAGAAGGATGATGTCTGGGTTCTATTTAAGTGGAACTCACTTAGCAGCAGCATCTGTGGGCACTGCTAGTGCTTACCCCAAATAAAAAAGACAAAAGAGAATTCCTGGTTCACCTGTGGTAGGAGGTCCATGTCCATAGGACATGTTTGACAGGGACTTCCCAGTGTCTTGGGAAAATGTGGTATTTAAGTGCTGGGAAAGCCAGCGCTGAAGGCAAGTTCAAATTGTTTTGTGACTCCTTGACACAGTAACAAATGTTGCCCTTTATTTTTTAAATAAATACTACAATTGCAGGCTGGAGCTTGTTCAGCTTTGAGGAAAGATCAAGACTGGCTTTTCTCTCCACCATCTATCATCTATATAAGGTCAAAACACATTTTCATGCAAGCACTTTGGATGACTGAGAGAGGTCACTACAAAGAGGGTATTTTCTTCTTTTCTCAGTACTTTGCAATGCCATAAGCAGTAATCATTAGAAGTTTAAGAAAATAAATACCACACATAACTGACTCTTTTGAACTTCCCTTTTAAAACCTTTAAAAGCAACTTTGAAGGAACCACTCACTTTCCCCTGCTGCACTAACACTAATGTATAAGACCCCCCAAAATGTGACACGTTCAAGAAACCATGTGCCTGTCTCCCCTACTCGGCTACAACTCTTCAGACCCATTTTAAGCCAGCCTTAAAGCTCCACTCCCATCGGTTGCACCAGGAGTTGAGCCTTTAGCAGAACTGAGCCCTTGTCTGGTCCCTCCCCAGTCCCAACAATGAATTGCACCCTGAACTGCACTGATGCTCCTGATGTCACAGAGGCAAGTCACTGCAGATCTGCAACCTCAGTCACGTACCCCTGCAGGGAGTGGCTTCTCAAACATGTCAAAACTGCCATGAGAAGAGTCTCCAGCCAGCTCTCCCTGCTGTTTCTTTGTTCTACCCCATATGTAGCTGGTGTGTAGTCTATGATGAAGGTGAGGAGCTGAGGTCAGGTTGGACCAACAGGGGAGGGGAACTGGCAAACACTCAGTAATAGATAGGAAACAGCATCCAGAAGGAGCAATGGTGCAGAAGGGGCTGGAGAACCACAGAGTGGCAACTCCTTCTGCTCCTTGTCAACTGCTCTCTCCCCTCTAGCTTTGTCTACCAAGACATTGCTCCATCACTTGAGCTATCACCATCTCCAAAGAACAACCATTTGCTGTATTTGTCACTATTAGAGCAAAACAAGTTGTACAAACAGTGTGTTTTAGGCACTATGGCTTTACCTCCTTTCTTTCCTCAATGGCTAACCTATTTGTTAGACCTGAGGTCTACCATGCATAGTGGTAGCCCTCAAGTCCACATAAAGGCCTGTTTGTAGCCCAAAGAGACAATGCTCTGCAACACATGTACACTTATACCCTGAAAGCACAGAATGAGAAATGTGATGAGGACAGAGGACAAACAATTCCTCAAGTTTCTTTTCTAACCAGAAGTATAAAGGCCATGAAAAGTAATACCTTATCTCAAGCACACAAATCAGAAATTTTCCTTTAAACAGCAACAACCAGCAAACACTCTGCTCCACATTTCTAGTCAGCATCAGCCTTCATCTAGTCCTGCCAACTCACAGCTCGAGGCTCTGTACATCCCAAACTCAAACCCCAGTCTGCAGACCAAAACTGGTCCTCTTACCACCTCAGAGCAAACCTTACCCCAAACAACCTTATGCACCTGACCCCACCTCAACACTCAACCCTTACTAGATCCAGCAAGAAGCCTGTTTAGCCAGCCCCATCTCTCCAAACCTTGCCTCCAACCTGCTTTGACTCTTTATAGGCTAACAGCAATCTTACCAATATGACTTTAACTTTTATGCCTTAAGAACACCAATCTGCACAGTGAAGAATCCAGAATGAAATTACACTTTTTAAGACTTGCTGTCCCAATCTCTAACCAAAGTGTTGGTAACAGATGGGCAACATCTCCCTGCTCAGAATTCAGCATGATTTTTGATGGTACAAACATTCACTCAGAATTTGCAGAGGTGTCCATCCCGAGTCTCACCCATCTTTCAGGCAACCCACAGTCAGGGCTAAGGATGGAGAAGAATGAACAGATAATTTCATTGCTGGATCCTGTAAGTACACCAAACTACTCGGATTCCAAGAAGTACCAGCCTAGCAAGCTGCTGGCTGCATCTGATCATGGGTTTAGATTGGGGAGTGAAGGGGCTGAAGAACCAGCTTTGTTTCTTGCTCCTTTAGGTGCCAGAGGACTGGGATGACAGCTGGTGCTGATCATATGTCCCAGGATGATGCCTGGGGAATACAGGACTTTCCTGTTTCAGGGTAAGGCTAGAGCTGGAACTCAGGTTAGTGCTGAAGGCTGGAGGCAGTGGAAAGCTAGATGTGCCCCTGGACCCTGAGGAATAGTGGGGGGCTGCAGCTGGCTACAGAAAGAATACCAGCCCTGGCTGAGTCTTGGGAAGATGGTGACAGCCCAGAGTTATGTCAGACTGATTTCAAGGGTTGGGGCTCGGATTAGGTACAGGGATGCAAAGCAACGCTTAAGGGCAGGAATGCCAAGTGAACACTCTGGATCCAGCAGCCTCCCAGAAGATAGCTATGAACCCAGCTTTCTGTCCTCATATCCCCATCACCAGCATTCATGCCAGCCCTTAGCCCAGTGCTAATGCCAGAAGAAGGGTCATTGCCTTTCATCCTGCTCTGCTCCGCAATACAGCTTGTCTTAAAAAATAAACCAGAAAGAAACACCACACACTCGAAATCCCCACACAACGCCTGCCAGCTGCAAGTCCTGCCCAAGAGTCCCAGCCTCACGGCCTTTGCAAACTCCAAAGCAGACATGGGTGTCTGGGCTAGATTAGAGAGTGTCCTAAATCTAGTGCTGTAGGCTAGGTCTAGCATTCACGCTGTTGCTTAGGAGACCTCACAGTTCTGTGCAGGCTGCAGACGTCAGAGGCAGGCTGCTGCACATCAGGAAAAAGGGTCAAGTTTGTTCTTACATCAATCCTTTGAAAATAAAACAGCTGTGGAGTAGGGGGGAAGAGCAGCTTCAACTCACGCTGTGTTTAGGGCTAGTTGCTGTGGCAAAACAATTGCTACCTACTGCTAACTACTACACAAAAGACTGGTGTTTATGCCTGTGAATTTGGACAATTGTAAAACAGCATCCTTACCATTTTGTAGATTCTCACCGTGAGCCCTCATACCTACAGGGGGTGGAGGGGAACATCCCTTGGTGTTCATCATGTGTCATCTAGAACCTCATCTTAAACACAGCACTAATACTATTACTGCAGCCTTTGCCTGGCCCAGCACCTCAGCAAACATAAAACTTTCTCCAGAAACTACATATCCAGTCTAGGTGCCATGTGAAAATGCAGCAGCATTTATAGAAAATTACGCAGAGAACTGAAATATCAGTAGCACTTCATATGTATTAAGGAAGTCCAACATAGTCTGAGCAAGAATTTACTTCTCCTCCTAGAGGATATGAAAACTAGCACAACGAACATAAGATTATGTCAAGACCAGGAAAATAAAGAGATGCTAAGGCAGAGGGTCAGGTTTTGCTTTGAAAATTTGCCTAGCAGTGTTTTAGAAGGACCAAAATTACACCTGTAAAAACAGCAGAGTTAAAAAGTTACATACTAATTTTAGCAGCAATGCCTTAGAAAGCTCAAAGTAAATTCTCAATTTGCTTTTTGCATTTAAACAATCTGTGAAGCTCTTTGCTACAGAACACGTTAAGAGTTCATTGACAGTAACAAGTTTCTTTAGGTCCTTCTTCACTCACCGAGTGCCCAAATCCTTTTATTTCTTTGGTGGGAAGGGGTGATGACAGGCAGGTCCTGGTAACCAGCCAAGAAACCCTTACACACTTTCCCACCCCAGTGGTCCCCCATCATTCTGCAAGCACACCCCAGGGGAGAAGCCCAGGGTGAAGAGTACACAGAGGCAAAGCACCTGCCACGTCCTGTATCTGTGCATCACATTTACAGTATCATACTCCAACTGGCTATACAATTCTGCAGCTGAAAATAGCAGGTAAAGATGCAGCTGGAGAACCAGGTAAGCAATCCAGTATTCTGGAATCCGCCTCTCACCTTTGCACCCCTTCATCGTTAGCTTCTCCGCTAGCTTTGGACCACAAACTGCAGGATATACTGGTCCTCAAAAAATGTTGGCCTTGCTGCTTTTGTATCTTGGAAGGACCACAGGTGTGACTCTTGCCTGAGCACACATGCCAAAAGCAAGCATGCAGCCTGCCTTGTTTAATGCAGCCTTTGCATTGTTTAGTCAAAATATTTCAGCACAGAAATTAAAACTCTCTAAGGAGACATATCCTTATGCACTAAGCTGGTTTTACTGGCTTCATCATGGGGAAACCAAGTCTGCACAACTCCACCTTTCAATGTTTCTCTTGCTACATATATAGTGTGGGAGAAACAACAAATTCATACCTGTCACAGACCTTGGAACCAAGACAAAGCCTGATGCCAACTGCTCAGAGTTGCAAACCAGCCGTATGGTACCATGGGACTTCAGGGAGATGGGAGGTGAAAACTCCACCACCTCACTGATGAACTTGCTTGCAGCTGAGCATATCTTAGCTAGGAGGATCTCCCTCCCAGTCCTCCCCCCCATCCCTCTTCCACTGAGTCCTAGTGAATGACTGGGAAGATAGGACTACTTGGGGATGCCCTGGAAAATAGGATTAATTGCTTTTGTATGTTTTTATCTTTGATAGCAGAGTTAGAAATACTCCCACTCCACATTTTTAAGCTTTCAAATGTCACTAAATCTTTTGGCTGCAAATTCCCAGAAGTACATTTTTCCAAGCATCTGATCTGTGCCTGAGAATTTGATGTTCTCACACAAAGTACTGGCACTCCTGCCTGGCAAAACTACTCTGTCCGCACAGCTGCCAGCAGCACGGCACACTGTAAACATGCTGGTATGGCACAAACCGTGTGGGCCCTGTCAGATCCTAATACCTGTGGGGAGGGGAAAAAACCCTACCCCATCATACATTGATATCAATAGAGCACAACTGAGTATCTCTGCTGCTTTGAACTTGGAAGCTTTTCCTTTAGCACAAGTTACAAAGCCATGCCATCCCATCCACATCCTCCCCTATCAGATCAGTACCTTTTGGTAGTTGTGTCTAACATTCCTTAATGACCATTCTGTTGCTTCAGCCACCACCAGACAGACGGTTCATCTCAGGGTCTTGGCCCAAAGAGCTCCCAGCCCACCCCATTCTTGTGGAATGCCTCACTTCAATACATCTCAAGCCTGCAATGGCCAGGACACATGCACTGCCCTCACCACCCACATCAACAAGCACATACCCAGCTGCAACAGTTATCCCCAGGCCATCTGCACTTGGACATGAGCTTTTCTGGCATGCTCAACCTCAGGTGCTCTGCTAACACCCTGACTACGTAAACATGCCCTAGAGGAACACCTGAGGCAGTAGATAGGTCCTACTTGCACAGCCAGCACAGACAGTCCTGCTGCACATCACTGCAAGCAAGGCTGCAATCTTAGATGACTGATTTGGGACCACCCTTATGCTACAGAATGGCTAGAGCCAGGCAAACTTGATCAGGCTGTGGTGCATAGCCTGGGGTAGACAAGGTTACGTGGGCTGCAATGTTTCCTCAAGCACAGATGATAGTAGCCTCCTTTCTCTGAAGTGTCTCCTCACGTAAAGGAGGTAAACACCCTACAGTGGGGGACACACTTGGGCTCTGGGGGCTTCCAGCCTCTTTTGCAAGAACTAGCATCTATCCTTGCCTTCAGAGCAGCCAGCACAAATGAAAGGGTTACTGTGTCTTGTGTCTGACAGCCCCTGACTCACAGTGATCAGCCATAGACCAGTTTCCTGGTAGAATCACCCACTGCTGGGCTACATGATGCTTCTTAGAGATTCACTTGTACTTAGCCCACTTCACCAAAAACACTAAGGTCTGCTCAATGGACAACCTGTTGCTGGAGGAAGGCAACAGCTTGGGCACAGCCTCCCGCTAACCCTTACATACACTTCCTGGTGCACACACCTTTATGAACCACAACTGCCATCACAGATGCATACACCATAACCTGTCAGTCAGCAGGAATAATCCTCAATACAGTGGGATTTCAAGGACAAAAGCACACAAAGCTATTATTGTTTCAGTCACCTTCAGCACTGCACCTATGAACACAACCAGTCAGGTTCAGGGCAGCCATTACCAAGGCCACCTCTGCCTGACTATGTCACTACACAAGCTCCCAAGTTAGCAAGAAAAAGCAGGAAATAATGCCATACATCTAGCGGCATCTCAGCCCGTGGCACTAAGTAAGACAAATGGCCTTCAACAGCACTCCCTCACCTCTGAATGCAGGTCTCGCAGCTCCTCCTCCCTTCACTACCAAGTCGGAGGCTGCCCCCTTTCTTACACCTGATGTAATGCCATTTTCCAAAACATCATCTCAGTCTCCCAACAAACACCCCCACTTGATGAGGAAATGCCAGTCTTGCTTCCCAACATGCTCCAGCAATACTGCCTACACTTAATGAATACTATACACAAGAGTGCTGTGAATCCTTGTATAGATAGGGAGAAAGGGAACAGAGAGAGAGTGATGACCAGTTTCTTTCTCACCAGGTTTCTAGCCAAAGAGGATGTGAACATTACACTGGGGAATAAACCACATGTTCCATCGGACAACAACATCTCTCTTTTGCGTGTGGGAGTTGAGGAGCACAGAGAAAGAAGCTTAGAAATGTCCCTGACCAACCCATCATTGCTGGATATCCACTGATGGATAAAAGCTGTCCTCTGTTAACAGAGAATGCATGTCCTGCAAGCAAAAACCCCTAAGGTCATCAACTCCACCCCTAATGTGGGATAATGCAAATACCAAGATATTTACTGGAATCAGAATCTTCCTCTGTGCTGGCACAGGGAGTTCTGAAACTACAGGCAGCAGGAGAAGGCAGCTGGCTACAGCATGAGGAGGACACCTCTCCCAAGACTTGTCAACCTCAGTAGCCAAAGAGGCTGCCAAGAGAGGTGGCCTGTTTTCAGTACAGCACCTATGCCTCAGCCCAACTGGGTCTGCCAAATTCTCCCTACCGAAGAGCTGGGGCACATGGTAATGCTGAGCCATATCATACAGAGATCTTGTCACAAGCCTTTAGACAGCCTTGAATTCAAACATATGACTAATCTTGATAGCAAACACCCATCTGACTAGCTCACAAAATAATTGGATCATCATATTTTTAAGAAAAGGAGTACCCTATGTTGTGATCCAAGGAAAAAAGAAAGATCATCAGACTTGAGTCTGTTTGAGTCCACCTGATGGCAGCTTCAGAAGGGCCCATGGCAATGAGGACAGCTGCCTCCCAAATCACAAAACTCAGCTTTCGGTAAGAAAATGTCAAAGGTGATGCAAGCACAGGGAGGCAGCAAAGGCACAATGGCAGGAGGGTTATCCACAGGTAATTGCAGAAGACAGCTAACAAAATTTGCTTCCATACAGCAAAGAAGGCATGGGCCTCTGAACGGTCATTCTGCCTCCTCCAGAAATCTGTCTGAACTCAATCTTTGAACAGCACTCTTCTCTGGAACAAACCGAACTAGCTTGTATGCAGTACAAGGCAGGGGAGTAAGACCCCAGGAACAAATCAATGCGAGTTTAACAACAGGTTAAACCTGCATAAGCAAAAGATTTTAACATGCACAAGTGTTAAACTCATTCTTCCCTTCAAAAAAACCAATGGCATATTACCCTGTTCAAACAATTACACCATGTTATTAACAAAACCACTCTCAGAATTAATACTATATGTATATAAATAAAGGATTTTTAATTTTAAAAAAGATGGTGACTAAATAACCCACAACAAACCATCCCTTTCCCCAAGCCAAAGCTGACTTTATTTGCCTTTCTTCATTTTTGCAGTCTTTTCTTTCCGCTTCTTCACATGCTTTGGGATTTTGTTTTTTCTCTTCTCTCTCTGGGCTTCTTTAACCATCTTTTTCCTTTCCTATAAAAAGCCAAACAGCAATCATTTAAAGCTAGAAGAGATGTTTTTGAACAGGTCAATCAATTGTTACATTAAGAAGTTAACACACCACATAAAAGTGAGGTTATCAAGAGGAAGAAATAGAAACTAAGATAAAGTCAATAAAGAATGGTGAGGGGAAAGAAAAAAAGGAAGTACAGTTTGGAGGTGGAGCTACAAGCTGCACACAGGTAATGACAAAGCAAAATTCAAACTACTTAAAACCTGAGCTTCAAGCAACCTTTGAAGAAAGGGAACAAAAGACACTCTTAACTCATGCTATTTACACCGAAGATTACAACAGGATGCCTGATCTAGGTTTTCTGCTACCCACAGGGCTATTATAGCGTGTGTTTCTATGTTATGCAAAAGCACTGACCCAGTAACTACTGGTAACTCAGAACAAGCTGCTCATCATCCAGATTGTCAAGAAAAGGTGCTATGCTACTGCAGTATACTATAATCTGTGCCAGACAGTAAATAGACTACACTCAACTAGGAAACACCAAGTCAGCCTAATAAGATATGGGGATCAGAGTAATTGCTGCCAATCAGTTGTTCAACCTACAACTGAATACACAGGTTACCAAAAAACTCACCTTACTCACTCAAAAAGAGTCCAAATGAAAACCTACCTATAAGATAGGAAATGATCGAGACTCAAATGCTTCGTATCTGAAAGGCAGGAGCTCTAGATTGAGAAAGTCTAGAATAGGGCACTACATTTTTAGAGACAAGCACTACATACTAGACACTAGAAAGTCTCTAGTAGAACACAACATTTTTATCTCACAGATACGGAATGAATTAGCCTACCTTTCATAGGAAGAAAAGCCTAACAAGCAAACACCCAAATCTTGAACCTGTTAAGCCCAGCAAGTTTCATCCTTCTTTTGCAGAGCACCTAAAAGCTGCCAAAAAACTCTCACCCATGGCTGATACTCTGCAGAAAAGCCTCATGAAAACAGAGCATACTTGTTCTGCATTTTGGAAAATGAACCCTTAAAAAAACCCACCAAGCCTGAACCATAAGCCCTTTGCATGACTGTGTTACATCTCTTGCCCACAGCAAAGCTAGCCAGTCTCTACTAATGGTACTGCAAAAGCCACTGTGGTACAAACATTGTCACCAAGTCTCCAGCTCTCTAGATCAACTGGGCTCAGTTCCCTGGGAGGAGGTTAATCAGGGACCACAAACCTGAACATCAAAGCCTGGAAGAGAAGCCAGAGGCACTGAAAATCTCCCCAGGCTTCACTAGGTTCTGCTTTGTGTAGCCTTAGAATTCCCTGCAGAGATCTCTCTTCTAGCTTTGTCTAGGCTACAGAGAGCTATGTTATATGTTCTTCTACATTAAAAAAAACATACTAATAAAGCACACACAATGAAATTCACTTTCTCTGCTCTCATTCTGCACTACACAAAGCATACATATTTTGTTTCAGACATGAAGTAGTAAGAACCACTCAGAGCTATGTTATATGTTCTTCTACATTAAAAAAAACATACTAATAAAGCACACACAATGAAATTCACTTTCTCTGCTCTCATTCTGCACTACACAAAGCATACATATTTTGTTTCAGACATGAAGTAGTAAGAACCACTCAGAACTACATTCATATCTTTTTCCTATCACATCAGCAGAAGTGGGAAAAAAGTCAACAATTCCTAGCCAGCTGACCTTTTTATCCATGCCAACTTCAGCAGGTTTATCTTTGGGATGTACAGATTCTTTACAGCCTGAATCAGAGTCCTCTGAGCTGTCATTATCATCAGAATCTGTTTCTGACACATCTGCCTTCTTTTCAAGAAGGGCAGGAATCTGTAATATATATCAAAAGAGAATTGTATCAAATCAAAAAAGACTAATAACAATATACAGACACATATATACTATATACATAAAAAAAACAAACCAGAATCTGCTGCAAAAAAAGTACCTGAGCAAGCTTGTCTGCTGTCCTTTACTATAGCCATCACCCAAGTCTCAAGAAAAAGAATGAACAGTAGGTTAATCCAAACTAAGAACAAAGAATCTAGAATGTGCAACACAGATTTTTAGGTCAGGGCTCACACTGCAGCTGTATTGGCACTTCTGAACTAATTTCCATAAGTTAATCAGCGATTTGCTAACATATGTGGAAGCCAATTTTAAATTATGCCTGGATTATACCCAAATCTACCTTGGGGGCACCGTATGTATGCTTTATTGTGAGCACAAACTGGAAAATTCACTTGATTCACTGTGCCACAGCCTGATCCCATCCATGTTTATATATCTTAATATTTACAGAGGAGAATCCACATAGGGCTTCTGCCTTTAATTTAATTGCTACAGACTGATTTGTACCCAACTTCTTATCCAACATACTTTACAGAAGTGTCATTGTCAAGTACTTCAAACACAGTAAGGCGTAGTATCTTACACCTTATACTGCAAGGTTGTTCTTTGAACCCAGAACACACAGTAATTACAACAAAGATACCCTGAACATAAGAACACTTGTAGTCATGCTACAATTTAAATCAATTAAGCTTTCCATAACTGGAAAACATCTGCCCTCCTCTCCACCTTAGAGATCATGGTGATAGTAAGGATTATCATTTCATTCTCAAGCAACCCATCATCAGCCACATGCACGGAAGCAATTCATGAGGTACAAAGACACACTGTCTGGTCACTTTGCAGATAAGAGGCTTCTTTCTTGATGCCAGCTGCAAAACAAGGCATTTGCTCTAGTCCCTGAAAGTGCTTTTCTGAGAATGGCTAAAATTAAGGATTTCAAAAAGACCCTCTTACCTCCTGAACACCAGACAAATCCTTCTTCAGTCCCGTCACAGTCTGGTAGAGAATCTACAACCAGGGAGAGAAAAAGAAAATTACATCATCAAAATATGAGCCTAACCAGAGGATTTTAAAGTATGGCACTAGACTCAGTACTCCACACCTAGGTAACAAGGCTTCCTGGTTTTGTTTGTTGCTATCAGTTTTCAGTAAGAATTCTCCATATTCCCTCCCTCTTTTTTACAGTGCCTCAGCATGTCTACTTACATTATCTTGCTGAACATTCAATGCCATGTCCTCTTCTTTCAATTTCATCATTATATCCACATCTCTCTCATAGTTTTTAACATCAGTCAAAGTTCGAGGTATGTAAGCCTTCTTAAACACCTAGTAGAGGGAAAGGAAACACAGGATCTCTAATTTACATACAGTTTCATGATGTTCTTTCCTCCTAATTGTGCATCCTTAACAGAATAATCATGAACGATTTCATGGCTCAGAGAAACTAAAAACACAGTATCTGTTTTTTTCAGGAAGGGACTTATCATGCCAACTACATATTATTGATAGATGATGACTATCATATTGATAGATGATGACTATTAGCATGACTACCACCAGGCACTTACAAACTTGTCCAATCCTTCCAACTTCCTCTTAACTTGAGCCATAATATATTGTATTCTAAAGATTTCCTCTAATGTTTTTATGGTGATGTTTACAATGCCTTCAGGAGGAAACTCCACTAAAATGCACTGTTAGAACTTAATCTCTTCATATAACAATACCTGCTACAACCTACTATCCAGCTCAAAAAAGGTTCCTGCAGCAGTACAGTATGATAAAGCCTATCAGTATCAACATCACCACACTTAAAATTTGTCATGCACTCTTTCTGAACAGTCCTCCAGCAAACTTCAGTCACTACCAGATCAGAGGGGAGTATTTTGCTTCTCTTCTTCATGGCATCAGTTCAGTTCCAGTAGAAATTCGGTACACTCTCTAATCATAGCTGCTACACTAAGTGCTGTGCAAAAAGCAGAGGCTTCCACCTCCACAGAGCTTGCCCTTAATCAGCTCTACTCTTGTGATGAAGGGAGTAACACAAGCTAGCCATGGTCACATGAGAAGTCTAACAAACTGAACTTAGACGTTACTAAGCCAGCTGTCTTACAGGTCAATACCTCTCTATAAGCAATGGAATAATTGGCTTGCAAAAGATGGGCTTGCAGCAAAACACTAGTATCTCAGCCTAGAGTTCAGAAGTTGTATGATGAGGATATCTTAGGAAACAAACGAAAAAATCTTTCCTTGGCCAAGCTTGAGCCAGCAGCAGTAAAACCTGCAGAGCTCCAAAAGAAAAAGAAAAGTCTCTGATAAAACAAGTAGCATTGACTCCAAAGATATCCTCCATGTGAACCAGTACAAGTAAGTTCTCAGTGACACAAATTCTGCTCAGCACAGGGTTGGTTGGGAGCTTTTTGTTTCATTTGGGAGAAAGGAATTAATTTTCTGAAAGGGATATATAAGACAAAGATAGACATTGTTTTGCTTTACATCAAGCCTTTTCAGAATGTTAGCAGTTTTTTGTAATGGACTGGAAAAGGCTTCACTTTCTGTAAAAGCAAAAGAGAGCCTCAGTACATGGAAGAACTGAATTAGACTGGGACTGGAGCTAGGTAGGCAATTTGGTCAATGCACTCATCCAAATGTCCTGCTTCTGAATCACTGGTCTAAAGCCACCTGCAAATCATATCTCTCCACTCCAGTTTTTTTGTTAACTGAACATGAACTGGGAGATATATCAAGGGACCTAGCCTCATGCAAACACAGGTTTAGGAAATAGACTACTTGCCTTCTAAAACCTTATCATTGTCAGGTTTTACACATGTCATCCCTTAACAATTCACATCTCAACTAGCTCAAGACATCTCTATCACGAAGTGATTTCTTCATCAACTGTACACTTTGTCAAATCGAACATTTTTTCATTGTTTAGAAAAGGCAAGGTAAATATCAATTTCATAGCAAAAATCCTCACTTACTTCCTCATCCACTTTATCCTGACTGGATCTTTCCTCCTCCGTTCTTTTCGATGCTATTTCCATTGCCTAAAGGAACATAAAACAATAAGAAGTTATCACTCTAGAATGGCATCACTTAAGCTAGTTAACCTAACCCTGTGCTTTTCCCTCTATTATACCCACGCCGTCACTCACAAACACGCCAGCCGTCCCTATGGCAATGCCTTGAGTGACACCTAGTGGTAAGCAACGTCTTTACGAAGCACATTTGAAGGGGCAGACCCGCTCCATTAAGAGGGAAAACATGCTTGCTGCCCCTCCCTGACTGAATTATGGCAGGCTCAGCATGCCTACAGGCATACCAGTTCAAGGAGAATACAGCGAGCAGCGTTCAGTCCTGGAACCTGGCTCTTCTCACACACATGGAGCAAGCAAGACGGCCACAAGTACGGGGAACGACACAGGACAGCTCTGTTTTGTTCAACCCTCAACTTGATAGAAAGTACAGAGCACCTGGAAAACTGCACTGTACTAGTATTTTGACCCATATGTGTTCCCCATTTCTCTTGTGTTAATTTAAAAAGCTCCCCCAAACACACAATCCCTCCTTTTTAAAGAAATATCTAACTGGGAGCAGAACATTGGCAGCTACAGACGAAATACATTGGTTCTGCTAGCAGGTTTCCACCTTCTGAAATCAGTGTGTTTTGCCAGCCACTAAATTTGTCTAGCAAGACCACATACCTAGGAGTAACACTGCCCTGAGTCATTTGCTTCCTCCCTCTGCCCACCATGCTCAAATTTATATTCTTAACCCCATTCTCTATATAAGCACAGTCATATTTCTGCAGAGCTTCTTGTTGCCAAAAGAACGAACTAATTTAAAGCATCTCAAACAGCCATTTGATTTTTCACAATTAGACATTTAGAGAAAACATAGCATGAAAGTGATGACATCCTATAATGATATAAACAGAAAAGACCTGTATGCATTTTTGCATATGATCAGCATAATATGATGTCATGTACCAGCTTCCTTGAATAGCAGGACGGATACTACGTGACATGAAGGAACTTGAAATAGGTCTTACTTTATTGTTCATGTCCTCCTACATAAGCAACAAGGCCATGAGGTCTTACCTTAGACAGATAGTCATCAATGTTCTCACTTGTGATAGAAGGATCAGTGATAAACTCAAAGAGCTCCCTCACAGTCATCACTGCAACATGGTGCTTCTGGAAAAAGTCTACCAGAAAACAAGGGCAGAGACAGACACTGTAAGCAATTATATGTAACATAAGCAGCTGTGATGTTAAAGTGACAGTTACAGCAAACCAGCCCTGATGACTTGGTGAAGTCTCAGCAGCATGTACTGCATCATGCTGGGTTTAGTTATGATTCTTGGCCATCTGAAATAAAACTGTTCATCTTCCAGATGCAATAAACAATGAAAGGAGAATAACTGGGTAAATACAAAAGCCAAATCAATTTCAGCAAGAAGCCAGACTGAATGGAGTAGGGTCTAAGTAGGAAAAAATTCAAGATGGGTATAGTATTTGCAGTGACTAAGATGAAAAATGTATTTCAAAGAATAATGAAGGAGAACTCAACCTTTCGCAAAAGTAAAACAGAAGTACTCACTGAAACACAGTACAGACCAACTACTTCCCTAAAAGGGAAGGCATTAACATTCTAGATTTTTCCTCAATAATACATTCAGAATTGGTTCAAGTATAACTAAATTCAGAGGCTGCGCTTTTGTACTAAAAAACAGTAATGAAAGACACTGTGTACCGCTTAATAAGTGTATCCCACTAAAGTTCTAAGATTTCTCATCATGAGAAATTAATCACAGAAAGAACAAAGAAGGATTTAGTTTGGAGGAAGCTCTCTCTGCCCATGGAACCACAAGTCTTTGCAATGATCACAGCTAGGGCAGCGCATGGTGTTTCTCAGTCTCCGTAAGAGGAGTACACAGAGAAAGTTGCAGTGACAGAAAACAAACAAACAAAACACCAGAACCATCGCAGCTTACTGAGGCACTAGGATACTTTGTGAGAACAAGCTAGAAGACATGAAGAGCAAGGGTGTAAGTATCTGAGGCAGAAGGGAGGTATTAGAAATCCATGAACAGAAAAGCAGTAAGGAAAAGCAAGCACACTGGCTATCAACACACAGCATCACAATGCACACAGCTCTGTTCACACGGACTTTCAAAAGTCTCTGAAAATTTAGGAAAAAAGTCAATGCAAAAAGAAAGGGGGGCCAAAAACAGCTTGCAAGGACAGATCCCTTGCTCTCAGGGAGAAACACACCCTGCCAGCTGTGTGCCTGTTACACAACATGCATATTCACACGTGAAGACTGTATTTTCCAGAGAAAAATACCATGAAGTTACATTATTTATCAAAATACTATGACAAGTGATAACATCTCTAATAAATTACTCCATACCTTGATCCCCTCACCTGACCTGGGCAAGTAAGTTCAGGGAACTCTGTAACACATGATAACTTCTTGCCAGCTGAGGAATTCTAGATGTGGATTCCACCCACAGAAAGAAACACATCAGTAAGTGGGCAGAGTCCTTTAAGAAAGGAAGTTAAAACTGGAGTGGGCACTGCTGCAGACTGGGACTGACCTCAGATCTATCATATTTATGAGATCATAGAATAGTTAGGGTTAGAAATAACCTTAAGATCATTTAGTTCTAACTCCCCTGCCATGGGCAGGAATGCCTCACACTACACTATGCCACCCAAGGGTCTGTTCAACCTGGCCTTGAACACTGCCAGGGACAGACCTCACTTTGGAAAGATGATTTCTGGCAGCATAGGCTGCACTCTTCTGCACTTGACACAGTACACTTTCCTCTGAGGAAGTCATGAGAGCCTAGGAGAGGGAGTATTTTAATGGAAATTTGACAGCCTCTGCATTCAGTTATACCTGAAAGAACACAGGTGAACACAATTCACTTCCCTAAATAAAGCAACTATCAGAACCAGAGTTGAAGCGCAGCCCACTCACCATTAACATTGGCACAATCCTTACGCAGGAACTCCAATGCATGTGGGTGGTCATGTTCCACAGCCTGAGACACATCAATGATGTACACATCCCCACTGTGGTACCTGCAAACAAAAACCCCCAAAAATCCAACACATGCAGAGCTGCACTAACTCAAACACTGTTACATGGGAGATTATGAAGAGGCATGGAACAAACTGTGCTTCAAATTTAAGAACCAGCAATTTCAATGTATTTCTCTATCATACACCTCACATATTAGAACCTTTTTTGTGTCAAACCTTTCCCACCCTCTACATGAGCTTTATTATTAAACTTTAAAGAAATCATCTTCCCATGAACACAGAAAGCAGTGTTACGAATAGGGGGAGAAAAAGTTAAAATAAATGTACCTTACTAATTTGCTCTCTAGTTGAGAGTTTTTGCTGGCGAGGGGGTTGTGGTTTGTTGGCTTTTGGCTTTTTTTTCCCCCTTTGTTTGTTTGTTTGGGGTTGGGTCGGGGTTTTCTGGTGGTTGGCTGGGGTTTGGGGTGTTTCCTTGTGCAGTTTGTTGGCTTTTTTTTTTTTTAACAGAGAAAGCTCAGATCTGGGTTAAAAGCTATGTAATTAATTACAAAACCAAGTCACAAAAGGGGCCCCACCCTCCCCTAAAGGCAAATTAGTACCCTTACTTAGNGTTTCCTTGTGCAGTTTGTTGGCTTTTTTTTTTTTTTAACAGAGAAAGCTCAGATCTGGGTTAAAAGCTATGTAATTAATTACAAAACCAAGTCACAAAAGGGGCCCCACCCTCCCCTAAAGGCAAATTAGTACCCTTACTTAGACGCTGCCAATGCATACATTTTAGGTGCCACAACTTGGAGCAAAGTTTAGAAACATACAGCATATTAAATTCACTGAGATCTGCATGAACAAGTCTGGCATCTTGGTACATTCTTCTCATGTATTGGATGATTTGCAGGTACAGCTCCCGAACTTTGGAGTCAGATAACTGAGCATTCTTCAGCAGAGGAGCAGGCCTTCAAATTGCAATACAAACAACAGAAAGTGAATACTTTTTCTTTCTTCATACGAGCTGCAAATACTTCAATTCCTGTACCTGATCGTTATGCTCAGTGTGCCAAGCAAGTCAGTATGAGCAGCTAAGTACAAGGAGCCAGCATGAAGAGTAGCAAAGCATGGTATATGATACTATAAAGATAAATACTATAAAGCATGGTATATGATACTATAAAGATACTGGAGCTCTGTTTTGTGAGTTAATTTGGACCTCGTCACATAGATGTTTGTACTACAACATGATGAGCTATATTCATGTATGATTAGCAAACCTTTCCAGCCTTAATTTCCAAGTAAGCTAATTTATGAATTCATTACACACACAGCCAAGGCTTCAGAATCATGTAGATTGTTTGCAGTAGTAGCTGGCAAATGTCTGGGTATTCTAAAAGTTACATGCGCATAAAAGTGTAACATGTTAATTTTATAGGACTAAAGTAATAGTAGGTAAAGCCAGAAAATTGGTTGGTTTGGTTTTAATAAACCTTTGCGGAAAACTACTAATAAATATTCAATTTTCTAAGGTTACTTACCTATCACCTTTACCAATAAAGCCCATGAGAAGCACATGACTTCTTAGCATAATTGGCTCCGGGCAAGGTATCTGGGCTGTATTCAACCTGTAACACAGGAACAAAGCCACAAAAAAATTAAACCAAACTCTACTGTTTGCATTGCACTTGTGCCTATAGGAACTCTGTTGCTTTAAACATTATACACAGTAAGAGCTCCTCTACTCAGGCAACTCTCATTTGTTAAGAACAGCTAGGAAATGAAAAAAAGCCACAACTATTCTGGCTCTGACCCTTCTCTCAGACAAAGAATCTTTACACAGTTCAGGTTAATCCTAGATTAACCTATATCATGCACCATGTTGTTCCTCAGCAGCAGTTATTTCTAGCCTTTCCTCACATTTCAGTCATATCAGACTGGGAGTTCAGACACTGAAAAGCTTAGAACAAGTCAAAGGAGTATCTTTATTTCTCCCTCCCCTTTCTTTTCTCCCCCACAGGGAAGCTTAAGATACTTTATGAATACTCCAGAGACTCTAGAAGGTAGAGGTAGCCACAATCTAGCAATAGGCGAGTACCTCCTATAAACTTCAAAGTTTCAGATACCTTTTGATGCTGAAATAAAAAATGGAATAATCACCTTATTAAATTCCTCATTTCTTTTTCAGCCCAAGTCTTCACCATTTTTCTTGGGTTGCCTTTACAATATCCATGACGAAATCTTTAAATAAAGAAGACAACAGGGACTCTTAACCAAACAACACAGTATTAGCACCAGTGACTTTGCCACCTTTCAAACAATGCTTTTTCCCCAGTAAAACCAGGCAGGAATCAACTCACCTGAATTCACCACTCACATACTTATCCCGATCTTTAAAC
Organism: Agapornis roseicollis; assembly: GCA_002631895.1. NCBI lineage: Eukaryota > Metazoa > Chordata > Aves > Psittaciformes > Psittacidae > Agapornis > Agapornis roseicollis. The sequence continues at coordinate 228,571 of NDXB01009195.1, forward strand.
ATCAGGATAGATGTTTTGTAAATCTTTATTGCTCTGTTCTCCCCACTTGCAGTACTGGCATGATACACATTAGCCTATCAGATTATAAAGGGAAGAAATAACATTAAATAAAAACTCTTTAAACCAGCATATCCTCTACTTTTCTCTTTCCAACACCTGGGAAAGATCGGATAAAATGATCTGATCTCACCCCAGCCTCTACATAGCACCCAGCTGAGTGCACAAGGGCAATCACTCTTTCTATCAGAGGCAGTTTACAGGAAGTAAGTGAGACGGGGTAGAGGTGAAATGCATTTGGGACAAAAACAACAATGCACAAGAAAACTCCACCTCGTTCACATTTTGGAGACTGACACAAGCTCTTGTGCAAAGGGTTAATTTGAGTCTGTGCACTGCTTTGGCTCTAAAGCATAGCCCAAATACCTCATATCGACACCTCTACACAGGGTAGAATTATGGCTTTTATTAGCATCCAAAGACTTTGGGCTAAAAGCAGATATGCCCAGGTGGCTAAGCATTCTAAGACCAATTTATTAATTTATTTGGAAACTTGTTTTCTGTTTTTAATTACCCTCAATATTACTTGATAATAACAGCACACAAACATGCTCGTTTTGTAAAAGAAATGAAGATCTAATAACATTTTAAACAGAATTTTGTTACACCATTTAGATATTTCCATGTCTATTGACATGTGGAGCTGGTCTGATCTACACATAAGAGAGTCTCAAGTAAAGAAAGAGCTACCTGGCTTTGTATGTTTTTTTCATGCACTGTTTAACAGCATGTGTACACGTACACAAAACCATTCAAAAATTTCAGTTGCAGCATACCATTAACCAGATCTACAAATATAACATTTAAGTATTCTGAGAAACCTTTCATACTTGGGGAAACTTGTTTTCTACAATATAAATTGCATTTTATGTTAACATAACTTCCTACCAATCAAGCAACACAGAGAAATCAATAGAAATAGAAATAAATAAAGTATTTCATCTTTCATCATCTGAGCAGCATAAGCTTCTATTTAGCTCACTAAGACTATTACATCATTTGTAATAAAACTTACTTCTTTCCCTGTGCTGATGCAGCCATTGATTTCTGATATGACACCTCTAGTTAGCATCTTGAACAGAATCATCCGGGTCCTTGGATCTAATACCTCAAATTTAATACAGAATAGTCAGCACAATGGATGTCTTTGAAGAGGAGAAAACCCAATAATACAGTCCAAACTTAGCACCATATTGAAGGACCCATGGCATCAGACTATTCTTAAGAATCAAATGATAATCCAAACAGCAACTGCTCTGAATTTTCCCATTATTCTAGAATGAAACTTTACTTTCTTAAACTAAGCATATGTCCTTGCGCTACCTCTAAAGAAACGTAAAGGAACAATTTCCCCAACCACAGTTGCATTCAATGTGTTAAAATAAGTTTTCTCTTGATACACAGCTATCATAACTGGGATAGAGCAGCTTTCTGGCCTTCAGCCAGAAGAAAGAAAGAAGAAAACACCCAAACCCAGTATCTATTTATTGCTCTTCAGAATTTAGGATAAGTTTAAGATGGAATTCTGCCATGCAAAACACAATGCTAAGCACAGAAATATACTAAAAGTGTTTATGGAAGAAAGTACGACCTTCATACAAGAAACAAAGAAGAAACAGGTCTGTGCAGGATAACCTCTTTCAGCTCAGATAGAGCTAATTTTTTTCATAGTAGCTGGTACAGGGCTGTGTTTTGGATTTACTGTGAGAATAATGTTGATAACACATCGGTGTTTTAGTTGTCAATATGTAGCACTTCCTCAAAACAAAGGACTTCTCATTTTCCCATGCTCTGCCAGTGAGGAGGGGCACAAGAAGCCAGGAGGGAGCACAGGCAGGACACCTGATGTGACCAAGCCAAAGGGATACTCCATACCACAGATCATCCTGCTCAGTATCTAAACTGGGGAATCTGGCTGGCAGTCACCAACTACTGTTCAAGGACAAGATGGGTAGCAGGTGATGAGCAGCTGTATTGTGCATCACTTGTGCTTCCCAAATCGTATTCCTCTTCCTCTCTTTTTTCCTGTTATTGTTATTATTATTTCTATTATAATTAATTTAATTTCAATTATTAAACTTATCTCAACCCACAGGTTTTATCTTTTCCCATTCTTCTCCCCATCCCATTAAGGGGCAAAGAAGGAGTGAACAAGCAGCTGTGTCTACTTCATTGCCAGCTGGGGTTAAACCTCAACATCGTTTTACTGTTGGTTTTACTGTTGGTTCCACAATTCCACATTATTTGCTCCAGTCAAAAGATAAATTTGATGCATTAGGGACTTACCTGTTCTACTGTTGCTCTGTCTGACTTGTCTTTGACTCGATACCTAGCAAAAGTGAAAAAAAAAAATTTACACAAATCCACATATGGACTCTGTACTTCAGAGTAAACCAGCACATTCTCTATCACTGATGACAGCCTCCAGAAGTAAAGTTTTCAGTTCATACAAAAGCAAAGGTTTCTCCTGCAGGTGAGAGGGAGTAGGGGGAGAAACCAAAAACATCAGTACCCTTTGCTTTTATAGTATCTTATTGCCTCCTCTGAACTATGCTTATTCAGGAGAAAACAGTATCTGTCTTAATAACTTAGGACTGTAAGCTGCAGGCTTAAAAATAAATTTTAAGTACCACCTTTCCCTCACCAAATCACAGCAGAAGGAACTGATGAAGGAAAAGGCTTTCAGTACCTTTTAGCCCAACTGCTTAAGCACCTTTGTTTAGAAACAAGATAGCAGCAATAAAGTAGTCTCTTTCTAGTGGAATGACACCCATCACTTCCATCTTACTACACCAATACAATCAGATGTGCTACCAGCAGCAGTGATAGAAGAATCAAAACTTTGGAATGATTCATGCAACTGATTGGGAAACCAAAAGGTTTAAATCAAAAGGCAAACTGAATGCAGACTGCTTACAGATTTAGTTTTTCTTAACAAATTTATTCAAAACTCAGGTTCACACTAGGCAATAAAGAACTACTCTTCTGGGTTCAAATTATTTGATTGAAAACAGAACCACAAATAATACTCACATGTCTGCTTCCTTCTGTCTAGACTTTTCTGTGACTCTGTTTATAACAGAGTCATCAAAATTTAACTTATCTGAAAAACATATAAGAAGAAATAAGAAAAAAAAAATCCAAATAAGTTTCAGAATTGTCCTTATAATTCTGTGGCCAGTCAATATGCCACAAGACAATGCTAAAAGACAGGCGGAGCTCTTTGTAACAAGCACAGAAGCTTACTTAGCTACATACCAAAGTTAACCTAGCTTTCCACTATGTCTACACAGATGAGTGAGACAGTCCCACAGACCTGAAGATGCAGTGCCATCCAGAAGGAATGTCTTTTGGATAATACTTCAACATTAAATTTTTCTTATCACAATCAAATGCAATTTTTTAAGTAATAGCCTCCAGGATTCTTTCCCCATGATGTATTTTAAATGGTGTTTGATTAATTGCTAAATGTATAAAAGCTGCTGTATTTTGGTATATATACAAGCACCACTCTTTTGAACGTTCATTTTAGAACCACTTCATTATAAAGGAAAATACAACCACTGTTTACTACTCTGTCAAAAGCCCCCAGTCACATCTAGCCCTAACAGCCTAACAGGCTGACCTGAACTGCCATTTCCATCACATGGTAAACGTCAAACTTCACTGTCTAGGACAGCAACCCCTTCACTCATCACAGAAAGTCTATCCCATTTTTAAATCTGTTTGGCACCTGTTAACTTGCTCCAGTGAGTTCTGGCATAAAGTAAGCTAAATTAGTCTGAGAATATCACAGAGAGGTATCTGTACTCATAAAGACAACAGTGCAATTATACTCACCTAGATTAATTTTATGTTCAAATTTCCTTAAAGCCTTGTCTGTAGGGGTAGACATTTTTGCTGAATAGCAACTAGGGGTCTGTCTATTTGCCTGAAACAAAGGATTTGTTAATGTAAGTTGTCTTCCTAAACAGCCCTTTTAAATACAGACAACATCACTGGACAAAATCAGCTCAAATGCCTATTCCTAGAGCTAAAGAAAGAAAACCAGAAAAGGTAAGGCAATGAATTAACATCAGATTTTATTTAAGAAATAAAAATACAGGTGACACACCAGTTAAAATTCAAAGAAGTGCCCCAATTCAGAGTTCTTATTAATCTGGAAATTGAGCTGCAAGTCTTTCACTTTAAGACTTTTTCTATGTGTAACAGGATGAGAAATAGCAGACAGAAACAAGGAGAAAAATGAGAGGAAGAAACAAAAAGCTAATGGTAAGCAGGTATGGTCTTAAATTTAAACAGAAAGGATGAGGAATATGCTGAAAACCACAGAAGATAAATATCAAAAGGTAAGTAAAATCAGCAGAGATCAGCCCGGGCAAAGAAAGGAAAGTTGAGGAAGGTAAGGAACAGAAAGAAAAGTGCAATGACAGAGAATTCAGCGATAGAGTTTGAAAAAAGGACATCAAGCAGAGCTCTGGCTATATCATATACCTACACATAGCATGGCAGATGAACAAGAATCAAAGGGAGGGCATTCTCTCAAGCTAAATTTTCTGTTTGAACTTACACTCAACACAATACTAATGAAGAATAATGCCTTCAGGTTAGCTCCATTTGCTCTCAGGCACCCTTGCTGCCCACAAAGTAGCCTTCAACGTACCTGTGGATTGCATCCACCAGCAGTACTGTGGCGCTTTGTGAGTCTTCCCACTTCATCATCCCAGTCCCAATCTTCATCTTCCTCTTCATTGTCATCATCACCATCTCCTTCCTCAGTTTTAAATTCTTCACATACGCGTGACTGGAAGTTGGTGACCTCACCTTCTTCAGCTATTTCTGTTTCTTGTGTAAATTCACTTCAAACAAATACAGATGTTTGTATAAGTACAACTGATTGTTACAGTCATCAGAATTTCAATACACTTATCTCAAGAGATGATTCCACAAGGTTAGCTCTCCATGAGCTGTTTTTCACTTCACCAGTCTACAAATAAGCACATATGAGGATGTCACTGCCTTTAAAGGCTGGACTACATTTAAATTATCTTCTTCACCACAGCAGTGCTGCCTTCTAAGTTGTTCTGCAGTTACACATATTTAGATCCCTCTGATTGCAATCAGACAAACAGATCAGGCCATCTGGCTCCTTAATGAGACGAACCACTCTGCTTCCTGCCACAGCAGATCATCACCTGACAAAGTATCACACAAAAGTCCACCAGAACCAGCCAGCCCACCTGCTGGTAAACCAGGACACCAGCACAACCTACATAAAAAACCCAGTTAAACCTAAATAAGAATCTGTGGGATAAATGAACCATTTTGATTTACTCGTGCCTTAGCATAGTACATCACTTTTCTTCTGCCAGAACAAGTATTTCCTAAAGCAGACTCTCTGCTGGTATGTGACATTTAATTAAGTGAATCGTAAACTGGAAAGAAAACGGCTTGCACCCATAACACAGACCATTCCTTATTCACTCCCTGCTAAATACAAAAAGCTCTAGACTCTCAGTCCAGCAGAAAATGGGCTTTAATTCCAAAGAGAATCAAACTGATCTGCTGCCCTCAGCAACTCATTGTTTTCTTATACTGTTTCCCATGCTCAGTTACAATCAAATACTACCAAGGTGAGTTCGCCTCTACCACCCCGAGCCGGCAGGTGGGTCTGCCCATTTTAGAGGTGAAGCAGATATTATAAAGACATGAGAAGGAAAGCTGAGAGTGCACACGCTCCCAGCCCTCGGCCAACATACCCACCCCCTCCGCCGGACCTCCTGCCTTGCTGCTCCCCTCCCCTCTTGGCCCTTTTAGCCGGCCACGCCTGGGAAAAGAGGCACCCGAACAGCCCCTTACACCGGCGGCTCCAGCATGGCCTGCCGGAACCGCTCGGGACACGTCAGACAGTCCCGTACGACCTCGTCCCCCCTCCACAAGGGGCCCACACCCAGCCCTCTGCCACGTCCTCCTACCCGTCGGAGGATTCTGCATCATCAAACTGGCCGGGCACGGCCTGGCTCATGGCTAGCGCCCGGTAATCCATGGCGATGGCGGCAACAAGCCGCGCGGTACTCCTACGGCGCCGGCAGAGGGACCGAAAGCATCGAGAGGGAGCGAGAGCTCGTAAGTGAGGCGGAGCCAACCCGCCTGCTCCTCAGGTTCCGGCACGGGGATTGGCTGCGAATGCCTGACGTCAGAAGCCTTAAAAGCCTTGGAGCCCACCTCTGGGCTGTAAAAGGGCGTTTGCACCACAGGGTGATCGCATGAGAGATCATCTACAGCCTTCCAGCATCTGAGGGGGGCCTACAGGGATGCCGGAGATTACTATTGGTCAGGGATTGCAGTGATTGGACATGGGACAAAGGGTTCAAACTTAAACAGCAAAAGTTCAGGTAAGATACAAGGAAGAAGTTTGTTACTGTGAGAGACTGGAACAGGCTGCCCAAAGAAGCAGCAATACCCCATCCCTAGCAGTGTTCAAGGCCAGGTTGGAAGGGGCTTTGAACAACTTGGTCTAGTAGAACCAAGTTCCTGCAGGAGAGTTGGAACTAAATGATTTTTAAGGTCCCTTCCAACCCAAACCATTCTATAACTGGATGTTTATGCGATTTGGAGTTCAGCAATTTCTGTATTTTTAGGTGTATACGCATCACCATGAGAGGGATGTCAACTGCTACGCACTGAGTTACAGTAACTTTTTATCTGTCAATATAGATAAAATACGTAAGCCGTGGAGGACTGAAGAGGCAGTCACATAGATTCTTCAACAAAAGTATTAATGCAGAAATAGCCTCTCCCTTATGTGCATAAACCATTATTTGCCTTTTGCTGACATCTTTGAAGAAGCACACACATCTAGGAGAACCATTTAGTAAGTTCAAAGTAGAAACTGGAAACATGAGGTAAACCTTATTTATAGCCCATCTTTTTGTTAAACATGTTATGAAATTGAAGGCATTTTCCCCCAATAATTTTACCTGTAATTTCTAACTGAAAAAAATTAAAATGCAAGGATACAATGCTTGTACGTAACTGTGACCACACACAGAACTCCTGTGGCATTGACAGATATCAAACCTAAAAGTTGCGATAACAGCCATCATTTTACATACTTAAGTCTGTGAATACATACACAGAGCAGCCTGTGCAAGAAGCAGCTTACTTCAGTTTTCAGTGTCTTTCAGATTGTAAGTTGTTTAATATGGGTACTTAGCACAAAACAACTGTAACCTCATAGGCTTTAAGGCACGGCTTTAATATTGCAGTCTGGACTAAGTGTTTTACCAAGGCTAGGCAAGGCATCTCAATTATTTTCACAAGCACTTTTAATTAACACCTTTCTGTGCCCCCACCACACACAAACTCATGTCTGAGCACCACCTTGGTTAATTAGTAACACCAGGATCAGCTAACCCAGATGGAAAACCAGCACACAAAGTACATAGTCACTGCTTAGAAGACACAGAATGTTCCAAATTCTAGTTTTTCTAAATGGAAAAACTTCTATAGCATCCTAGTGTTCTTTCACTTCCCCCAAGAAAAAATATTTGCCTGCACCCTCCCCCCCAAAAAAATCCCCAAACCAAAAACCAGCCAAAACAACCCTCAAACAAAAACCACGTAAAAAACCCACAAAACAACCAAACTACAACTAGGTTAATTCAAACATGTTTGGCCAAAGATTGTTAAACAAATTTGAAGACCTTTGCAGGAAAGGTAATATTATACCATTGGGTGGGTATTATGTGACTAGAAATACTTTTCTCAGTAGCAGTGGGTGTTCTCCAGCTTTCATAATTATGCTTCATTGTCAGTCAATATTTAACAGCATTTCAGCTATTATTTTCAGCACAATAAAAACATGATTAAGATAAAGCTTAGGTAGAAAGGTAAATCTTTTTTGAGTGTGTAATTTTCAGGTTCAAAATCAAATGAATGAAAATAATGTGGAAAATGACAGACAGGACTCAAGACTACATTTACTATTGCCTTTACAGCAAGCTGCATATGCAGAAATGATCAGTTGAAGTTACTTCAAAATATGTGACGTCACTTAACAAGACTCAGGTTTCATTGTACACTGTATACAAATTACTGAATTAACCGTGAGAGAAAAGAGAAATCTTGGGGCCCAGTTTTGTTTTTTTTTCACTCATTGTCTTGATTGTAGGATTTGGGAAAGCTTTGCATCTCAAAACACCTTGTTTTGTGGAATGGCTTAGGTTGGAAGGGGCCTTAAAGCTCATCTAGTTCCAACCCTCCTGCCATGGGTAGAGACACCTTCCACTAGACCAGGTTGCTCAAAGCCCCATCCAACCTGGCCCTGAGCACTGCCAGGCTGGGGCAGCCACAACTTCTTTGGGCAGCCTGTGCTAATGCCTCACCACCCTCACAATAAAGCACTTCTCCCTACTATCTAATCTAAATCTACCCTCTTTCAGTTTCATCTAACAAAAAATCATTTCCATCTAACAAATGAGCCACTGAGATGGAGGTAACATATGACTTAAATATACATTGCCTAACACATTTTGGGAAAATTTTTCCAATCAAACCATCAAATATATGACTGCAACCCAGTTATTCTAAAGCAGTGCATAAGTGTGAGATGTTAACAGCACCTGTATTCCAGTAATATACTATAACCCTGCTTCTTCCAGAGGAATGCTAGCATACTGTGAAGAAAAAAACCAAACACCCAACAAATCCCAACCACAAAACCCGCACACCTCGTCCCCGAATTTTTCTTCTCGCAGCACACCAGCAAAGACAAACCCAACTGCCATACCCTACACTAAACGCAACCTAAGCTGAAGGCACAGCCTCTCAAGCTGCCAAGTGCCCTCCCTCTCCCACCCATCCACCTGCGGTGTTCCCGACAGGCAGCCCTCCCCACAGGGACACCCAAGCTGCCGCGCCGCGCCGCGCTTCGGGCGGGCAGCCTCAGGTGATGCCCCGGGCGCCAAGAGGCCACACCGCCCCTCCGGCGGATACTCCACAGCCCCAGCAGGACCTCCCGGGCGCTGAGAACTACCACCAGGTCTTCCCTAACAGTGCCACGTCCCGGACCCATTCACACAACTGCCCTCTCACACTAACTAGCCTCCCGCCCCCCTCAGCGCTGAGGCAGTGGCGCCCAGCGCATGCGCGCTACCTGATCGAGGCAGATCCCTATCTCTCTCCTGCCCCTTTTTAGCCCGACCTGGAAACGGAAGAGGCTGCGCATGCGCGGGGCGGGCCCCGCGGAGGGGAGACGTGTGTTAAACTCACGTGACCTCCCGGCCTCCTTCCCTGGCGGAGCCACGTCCGCTGCGGCGCTGAGGGGCGGGGCGGGGGTGCGGTGGGAGCGGGCCCGGATGGAGGCGGCCGACGTCGCCATTTAGATCGCCCGCAGCGGCAGGCGCCTGGCTGGTACGGGGTGTCGGGCAGTTGTTACTGCTGCTGCCGCAGTCACCATGAGGCGCCTATCACAGCTGCTGTTGCTCGCCCTGCTCGCTTTCCCCGCCGCCCTGCTTCTCGGGGGCGCGCGCGGCGGCCCAGGTGAGGGGGGACCTCGTGAGGGAAGGCGAGTGGCCGCTGAGCAGCGGAGCTCTCCTGGGCAATGTAGGGGGTGGCGGGGAGAGGAAGCCGGAACTTCCCCCACCGGGCCTGGGGACCCCGGTACAACTTGCGTGATCCGATCGGAAGGAGGAGGTGGCGGCGGGCGCTGCTCATTCATCGCCGCTGTTCGCGGACGGCAGTGGCGCGCACCCTCCCCTTCTCCCCCGCGCACGTGGGCCGCCGCTGGGGCTGTCCTCCTCGGGCCGGGGCTCCTGGGCCGGGCTTTGCCACTGTGGAGTCATGGTTGTGTTCCCGCCGGGTGTGCGGGCTCCTCCGGCACAGCAGACCGCGAGTCACGGTGTCGGACTGGGCGCTGTCACTGCCCAGGGTGCCGGGCTCGGGCCCACCCGTGAAATCGGCCTCGGGAAGCCACGTGGGCGCGGCTGCCCCTCTTAAAGCCCACTCGGGGATGTAACAACTGATTTGTGTCTGCCTTGGCTCCCGCTCCCAGGCGGTGTTGCTCTCTACGGTGAACGGGTAGCAGATGCGCGGGCTGCCAGCCTGCCTGCCCACCTCCCTTCGCCCCCCGAGTGTCCTTCATATGGACGAGTACTAATCTCTGTTTACGCTGTCGTGTTATCTGATTCACGGTATGAAAATCGCTTCCCTGCTACCAAATCTGGAGAGGCGGCAGCGCAGCCATCTCGTCCTGCGCTTCCAGTGGGCTGCAGCACACCAACCCTATGCGTTAGTTCCTTCCCACCGCGGGCAACTCTTCTTTCCCGCTATTGCCACATCATCAGCCCTTCTGACATCCATTGAAAGACTGTAAATTAGGGGGCTGAGAGAATGTGCTAGCACAATTTCTTATGAAGAATGCCTGTTACTTGCCTGTACGCTGTCCAGATATAAGGGTCTTAATAAAAAAAAAATGAAATAGTTTGTAAAAATCTTTATTTGCAGACTATCGAGTTTAAAACGTGGTCAAATAAAATTACAGTAGGTAGTCTTAGGTTAAGTATTGCACGTGGTCGAGCAAAAGTCTCTGAGTGTACTTTCTAAAGACACTTGAGAGCAGAGATTGTATTTGCTTTTTCTAGCTCTCCCTGACAATCCTGAAGTCCTTGCATAGATGTGTCTTGCTCAAGGTTTTAGTCCCCTTAAAAGTTATTAAGTATTTATTTTAAACGTGTACTCACAGCAATTAAATCGTTTTCAGGCTTGTGTAATTCAAACATCCATTCATTTCTACTGTTTAATTTTTTGGAAAACATTAGGTTTATTAAAACAAAAGTCTGTAACTTTTTTGTATGTTTTAAAAGTTCTCAGCCTAGCCTGCATGTACTCTAAACTGGAGACAGACAGAACTTTGCCTATATTTATGTTAGTCATAGCCACCCAATATTTGAATATGTCAGACTCTGCTCCATAAAAGCAAAGAGGCATTGAACGGCGAGATTGCACTTGTCTTGGAGCTGTGCTCTGGAGCCATGCTCTAGATCAGGATTCTTTTCGGACTAGTGTTACGGTTCTGTTGAACATGTGGATATAGTAGTTAATGATATTAATGAAAGGCTTCTTTATCTTTTAAAACTTCAATTAAAATAAGTGCAAAAATAATAACTAAGAACCTGTGGAAGTGTAGTTTTCTGATACTAACAGATGGAAAGGGGACATACTAATTATTTATTAAACTTACTAGTTTTAAAAGAAACAGTACTGATTAATTTTCTGGCAATAACAATACCTTGTTTTGCATTGGTAATGACACAACAAAATATTTTCATGCATTGGTGTGCTCAAAAATTAAACAGTAGCTTTTAAAGCAAGTCATTTGTCTTCTATGAATTTAAGCATTGCTGTGTGAATACTGAACTTTTTGTCATCCAGCTGTAAACTTTTTGGTTTTGAATTTAATGGCAAATAAATAGGTAGTTCAGAAAGTTGTTAGAGAAGGAAAAAGACTGAAAGATGCACACAGGTGATCATTTGAATGTGATGGTTTTGCAGCTGAGGCTTCAAAATGCTGTATTTGACAGATTTTTAAGAAATTCTTAGAAAACTAGGTTGAAAATACGTAATGTCAGTTTTCTGTTGATTAACTAGACATTGATAAGGTTTTCTTGTATTTGCATTTTGTTTTGGTAGGTTCTGGTTTATTAGTTGCAGCTCAAGATGCCACAGAAGATGAGGAGGCTGTGGAAGATACTGTAGTTGAAGATGAAGATGATGAAGCTGAAGTTGAAGAAGATGAGCCAACAGACTTGGTAATTAATTGTACATGAATGCTACTTCATTAGTCTGAATTAGACTAAAAGTGCTTGAAGCTAGATATATTAGGTATATTTAAATGTGAGTTAAATAACGTTGTTGTTTCCACATAACTGTTTCCAAGTCTCCAGTCAAACTCATGTTCAGTTTGAAGTTTCAGAAGGATATATCTTTTCTTCCTGAATTACCACATGAAAAAACATGTGGGGACAGCCCAGTTTCTGATTACCAAAGCTACAGTTCACACAAAAGAACACCAAGTGAGAGAACCAGGTTCTCCTAGAAGCCCTTTGTATTTGTTTTTCAGCTTAAGCTGTGTCTCAGTAAGCTGAGAAGGACATTGGGGTATAGGACTACTTCATTCTGGCCTATTTCGTATTGATTGTCAAGGAGCAACAGAATCTTACTACTTAGTTAACCTCAATATTAATTCTGAAAACCTGGTTTTGCAGCCCATTTTCATTTGCTACTTTCCCAGTCTCTGACACCTGTTGACTGTATGTCTGTTGTACCAGTGACCATACTGCTGTTTAGGGTCAGTTAGTTCAGCTTGAACATTTAGATTCTATTCTTTTCCTTCCACCCCCAAACAGAGATATTACTGTTGCTTTTTGATTATAAACATTTCAATATAGCTAAATGCAGTTCTGATTAGTCACTGTGTCAAATACAAATAGAAGGATGAATGTTGAAAATGATGCTAATTGAACATGCAGGGAGAAAACACTAAGTGCTAATCCAGCAACAGCAGGAATCGATACTAATGCTTGCCATGGTTGCATGCTTTGAAACATGGGATTCCCATGAAACATGGGTGGTCTTTGCTTCACTGTTCATTGTAGGTATTTTTTCAAAAAAGTCTCTTGTCTTAGACAGAAGAAAAAGAGGAAGAAGACTTGTCAGGAGAACCTAAAGCCTCACCTAACGCTGATACAACCATCTTGTTTGTGAAAGGTGAAGGTAAGAGGCCTGTGCTTACATGTACCATCTTCACTGTTGCTTAAGCTGCATCAATCCATGCATAAAAACAAAAAAAAAATAAAACTGAGAAAAAAAAAAGCATCTGTTTCAGACACTGTTTAGGAGCAGGCCTGGTGTATTAAGTTTCTAACGGTTGAATATCTTTTGTGTTTCAGACTTTCCAGCGAACAACATTGTAAAATTTCTGGTGGGCTTCACCAATAAGGGTACAGAGGATTTCATTGTTGAGTCTCTTGATGCTTCTTTCCGGTATCCTCAAGACTACCAGTTTTATATCCAGAACTTCACAGCTCTCCCTCTGAATACAGTAGTTCCACCACAGAGACAAGCCACGTTTGAGTACTCTTTCATCCCTGCTGAGCCTATGGGTGGTCGTCCTTTTGGACTAGTTATCAATCTCAACTACAGAGATGTAAATGTAAGCCTGCTGTTGCAATTAATTTTAATCTTTCTAGTTGATGTGGAAATGTCAGGAAGGAACTGCTTAGTCAAGTTACTAACTCTTCAGAAAGAGACCTCATTGTGGTTTTTAAGCAAATCAGAAGATACACAAGCACAGTAAGCAACTGTCTACAAGTTTCACAACATCCCCCCTGTGTGCTTGGTTCTGTATATTACCAACCTGAATCCCATCTGCAAACTTGATTTTAAGAAAATAAAAGACCAGTAGTTGCAACCTAGGGGAAGACTATCCGAAAGTGCAAATGGGGCTTAAAATAGGGGATTCTTTTTTACTGCAGGTCAAAGCTTGACATGCTTCTGTACCTTTTGTGTTTTGATTGCTCTAGGAAAACCCATTCGTATGGAGTTTCTTAAGTTATAGGAAATGACATATTGAAGGCTGGATATGACTTTCTTGCTAATACCAAGACTATTCTTTGTCTTGCATCAAGAACTTTGCACTTTTTTGTGTTGAGTCAGACCTGCACTGCTTATAAACTTTAGTCTTGTGCAGCAGTTACTACTTTCTAGAGTTTTTCCAGGAACATGGAAAAGGACAAACATTTGTGTATGTGTTGCAAGAAATGAATTTAAAATGTTATGTGGAATCTTTTTTTATAGGGCAATGTGTTTCAAGATGCTGTCTTCAATCAAACTGTTACAATCATTGAAAAAGAAGATGGACTGGATGGAGAAACGTAAGGAGGCTGATAGAACAGGTTATTGATGGTGCCAGAGAGAATAGTTCTTATCTCCTGATTTTTTTGAATGTTAGGTCTGCTATGTTTTGCTGATGGTATACGAGGCATTTGACCTGTACAACAGTGGACTGAAAATACAAACTTTTTCCCCCAAACTATGGCCTGTATTATTAACTAGGGATCTTCATAATTGGTGCTATGTCATTGAGCAGGTTACACATCTGCTTTGGCTCACAGAGCTTAAGCCTGGAATACAGAATTTATGTCCAACGCTCGTACTTCAGGTAAAATTACTCAAAACAAACCAAGATCATAGACTTCAAAATGATTGCATAGTTAGAATTCTAACTGTGGAACACAGAGACAGATAATCAAGGCCTTTTAAAGCTTTGCTGCCAATAAATTGGTATCCTAGCAGTACCTGATTTGCAGGAGTGTACTAAAGGCAAATAAACAATTTTTAAGGCTTTTGTAAGGGGTTAAAGCTGTCACAAACAAATACTACCTTCGACCCAACATCTTAAGACATGATACTGCAAAAGAGATCTTAGCAATTACCAGATTTCAGCAACTATTTATAAGTTTCCCAGTTTATTCAGCATTTTTCAGGTGCTGTGTTATTCAGAATTAAATTTAGGATTACAGTTTCTGAAATCAAAGTCAGAATAATTACTTAATATTTGTTAGCACTTCCATTTCAGGATTTCTTTCCCCACCTGCCCCATATGAAAGTTCTTGGGAAAGATCATGGGGGCAAAGCTAGGCTTAGTTTCTGTGCCTCTCTTACTCTCTCACTTCTAGTTTCTGTGCCTCTTTTTTTTCTCTCACCTAAGATTTTTAGTTAATGGTTTCTTAAACTGTTTTTTAAAGGATCTTCATGTACATGTTCCTCGCTGGACTTGGTCTACTTGTCATTGTTGGCCTGCATCAGTTACTAGAATCTAGGAAGGTGAGTAGTGTATTTTGTCTGTGTAATTGTTTATACAAGACCTAACTGATACAAAAAAGAAAGCAATTCAGTAATTGCTTCTGGCATACAATGGTACAGGTAAAACTTCAGAAGCTTTACAGTTAGAACTATGACCTTATAAATGACTGGGAAAACCAGAGTGTTTTTAGAAGATGTTCATAACTAGAGACATTTAGATTGCTTATCTAATGCTCTTTGGGTCTGCTCTTTGGCATCACACTAAAGTGGTTGAGCCAAACTATTGATACTGTCCAGCCACTGTCTTGTGTGCAGTTGTTCATTCAATACTTATTGGCTAGATTTCCCCATGCTGTCTATCTCTGTTAGTTTAATCTGGGTAAAACTTAGCTGTTTTCTCCAGTCTGGTCCTTTATTTGGTTCTTATTTATGCTTTGCCATAATGTTGATTAGGGCCTTCTGGATTCCATTTATAATGCTATAACAACTAAAGGTTTGTTTATGTAAGTGGTCTGGCAAGTAAAAGCCATCAAAAGGTTAAGTCTCAACCTGCGTGCAGTGCATAGGTAATGTCTTTTTGCAGTCCGGTATATGGTAGTTTGGAAGTTTCCCTTGGGAAGAAATATGGAGTAATTACTGTGCCTTGAAATCTGTTTTGCAAGGTGACACATGAGAATATTGTGCCAATCAGAGAAAGTATAACAGAACTGGTCATTGCATTTTGATTAATCATCAGCCATTTTTTGTAACAGGTATAATGAACTTCCCCAGGCATGCATGAAATCTAGGTATCTTTGTGCAGAATAAGTATTGCAAATCCTTAAGAGGGGTAATATCAGGCTTAGGTGAATAAATTGCTAGTGGTAAAGATAGTTAAAGCTAAGCTACAAAGACAGCTTCATACATTGACTAGCCTTAAGTTTGTGTTTTAGTGAAATAACTGCAACTGACTAACTATAGTATTATGTGTTATTTCTAATACTTGCACTACCAACACTTTGTGGAAAGAAAATCTTACTTCTTTCTTGAATTTTCAGAGGAAAAGACCAGTACAGAAAGTAGAAATGGGAACATCAAATCAGAACGATGTTGATATGAGCTGGATTCCCCAAGAAACTTTAAATCAAATAAGTAAGTAGCCTGCCTTCCACAAATCAGAGCAGAACAAACTTCCTTAATCAATTAATTGTAATTGAATAAGTAGCTGATACCAATTTCTCAGAGCAGCATACCTCTCTCCTAGGGAATAAAACTGTCTACAGTGCTGTGCTTAATGATTGTAGACTATAATTATATTAGCAGCCTGTTTGTTATAGAACAGATTTTCACTGGTTGATGCAATAATGACTATCAGTCACTTTAACAATTTGTTCTGTAGACTCTTTTTCAACAATATAAAATCTTTACCCAAAACCTGGGTCACAAGGAATGTTTAAATAGGAGAAAATATCTGTCATCTCAAAATTTCTGTAAGTTGCTTGGAAGTTTGCCTCTAGACCAGAGTTTCAAATAAGCATTAGAAGTGTGTATTAACTAAAACCATATGAAGACTTGATGTTAATGTCCTTCACAAGTCCAAAATAACTAAGTTCTACTTGATACCTGAAATGCCAACAGTAAACCCAGTATCTGATTTCTTTAGCCCATTTGTGTGTTTGTGGGTATTTCTAACTTCTCTTGCTGTTTCTTCTGTTTTGCTTTCCCGTGGCTTCAGTGCAGAGTAGAAGAGGTGAGGCAAACTGGTTATCTAAGGAGTGGAAGTGCTTAATGTGTTGTCCATGTGATACGAAGGCATGGATAGGAGTACAACAGCTTCCTGCATGCAGTGATTGGTGATGCAGCATGAACAGTAAAAGATTACCGAACAGATGCATGCAACCAGACAAACACATTTTATATACATATAAATTATGTTTTCTTATATTATAAAAATGTGTATGTATTATTTCTGGTTATACTGTAGTAACATAGTTTCAGTATAATATTGCTGAAGTACTGTTGTCTCCTCTTAATAGTTCCCAGTACCCTTTATCTAAAAGGCAGACGTGTATCTTGCCTGCCCTGCTACTTCAGTGTAGTGTCAGGCTGAGGGAGGTGGAGTACTGATCATGACCAATGGCTGAGGACATCTTGTCACAATGAGAAACAAACCTTAGCCTTTGGTAGAATAGTTTAATAGTGAGGCTTATCTTCTTGGTATTCCTTATCCCAGGTGAATTCATATTACCAGTAGCATTGGCTATATAGCCTCTCTTAGAGCACATCCTAGACAAAGAGAAGTGCTTTGAAAACCCTTTGCAAGGAGCTACCTTTACTTGAAAAAGACCACCATTTTGATGAAATGAGCATATTTTGATCTTTATTCAATGCAGAAGGGCTAGAGACCTTAGCTCTGATGTGAAGTTGTGCCAGGAGTTGATGACTTCACTTGATTCCTTCACCCTTCTTAACTGCACTTATAAGTGTTCTACTTCAGAAAATGTAAGCTTGTGAGACACAAGAATGACAGTATAAAATCTAGACACAGTAATTTGAAAAGCCTCAATCTAGCAAGGAAGATGGAAGCTCTAAATGCTGCTTTTTGGTTTGGTTGGTTTTTTTTTTCTTTCAAAGAGCAAGCTGTCTTTAAATAGGCTCAAATCCTGGCATGTTTTGGTACTCTCTTCATCCCTTTCTTAAGATGAATAGGTATTCAGATCTTAATAACTGAAGTTGATTCAAACCTGTGAGGGTTTTCTAGCTCTGGGTTAGTTTTAATTGGAACTCTGCACTACAGTCCTTTGAAATATGTGGCCTTCAAGATCCTCAGAGGTTCTTAACTATTTTATTGTTGAAAAACTTCATAGCGTACTGATTGGCTTGTAATGACAAGCTCCTTGTCTTCACACATACTCAAAACAGCAAAATTGCTGGAGATGGTTCTGTTTAAGAAAATGTGCATTTTTAAATGAACAGATACACTTAGCAGTTGTTTTAGCACTTCATACAAAGTACTGTAGCTTCTCTACAGTATTACAAGGACTGAAGTTCTACCTCCATAAGGACCATCATTGTAAAGGACAGCTGTAGGCCTGTCATAAAGTCTTAAATGTTGATGATGTTTCTGGCATCCAGTGATCATACAGCTAAAGCTGGGTGGCTTCCCCATAAGGGATGTCTGATCACAAAGCAACATCTTCATAGTTCAGTGTGGGTGCTTCCTGGAAGTATGATTTTTTTTTTTTCACAATCTTTTGCTGTTAATCTGTATGAACAAGGCAGTACGTAATGCAAACCAAGATGTCTAAGGGAGGGTCAGCCACATTCTTCAGGCAGACAAATAAAACCAGTATTGATCAGAATAATTCATTAACTTTATAAAAGTGTAATTATTAAACGTGGTGTTTTTCTAAACAGCAGAGCATGTGGTTTCATCAGGAAATGGTGGGGGAGTTGTTTTGGGGTTTGTTGTGTTGGATTATTTTGGGTTTTTTTGCATTTTAGTAACTGGCAAATTGAACAACCTTTGCCTTGGAGCTGCATGTTACAGAATAGGAACATTATTTTTTGTTACCTTCTATTTAGTATGCTAATGATTTAGTAGTTAAAAAGCCTTAACAAATTGTTTGAAGTGGCTTCTCTGTGGTGGTGCATTGCACTAGAAGGGCAGCTTGGCTTCTGTCAGGGAGAAAAATACATGGTCATATCATATCTAATCTGAAGTAACTGTAGCAGCTGATAGAACTGTCTTCTTTTTTTTTCTAGACAAAGCTTCACCAAGGAGGTTGCCCTACAAGAGGGCACAGAAGAGATCAGTGGGCTCTGATGAGTAAATGTTAAATAGTACAACAGTTGAACCTTTACTAATCCTGCCTGTTTGGGTTTTTTGGATTGGAGTAGTGCAGTGAATCCATTCCACCATAAGGAAAATACTGCTAAACTTTTGGACTGAACAGATTAACTGAATGGTGTTAATATTACAGAAAATGCACTTCTCTGGGGTTTTTTGGTTTGTTTTTTTTTTTTTTT
>NDXB01009195.1:261391-303435 GCA_002631895.1 Agapornis roseicollis
AAAAAAAAAAAAAAAAAAAAAAAAAAAAAAAAAAAAAACCAACAAAAAAATACCAAACCAAAAAAAACAAAACAAAAAAACCCCAAAATAAAAAGATTCAAACAAAATCGTATAGAGACAAATGAGCTGAACATGCAAACTAAAGCCTACGATTCACCCATAGTTTAAACACATTATAAATTTCACAGTTTAATATTGGGGGAGGAGGGGAAACAAAAAACCCCAACAACAGCAACGGTTCTCAGTCAAACTCAACTAATAAAAATGTCAATAAAATGTGGCAAGACCTTATACTCTACTAGGATATAGATAAAGGCTAAATAAAGCTTTAAATCAATAGTGATTATTGCTAGCAGATGTCCCGGCAGGCTGCTGGGAATTAATTACTTGCTACATCGTTCTGCAGCATATAGTTTAGTAATGGCTTCTCCCCCACAGTATTGCGCAGTTTAGTGTGGAGAGTTGCAAAAAAACCCCGAAACAAAAAACAAACCCCAAACAAAAATAGACAAAACCAAAACAAAACCCCCCAAAATAATAATAATAATAATTATTATAATTATAATAGTAATAACAATTCAAGGGATGTGTGAACTGGTTTTAATTAAGTAGAATGCACCTGGGTAGAGTTTCAAATGAATCATTGGTTGTGATCGATTTATCTTTATGTGGCGTTAGCTTCGTTTCTGAACTGGTTCAAACATCCCTATCAAAAACAAGAACCAAAAAAACAAAACAACAACAAAAAAATAGAAATCACATCATATACCTCAACCATTCGTTGTATTTTTTTTTTTCTTATTCTATTTGCAAGAATATTACTCGAGAACGTTTCTCTTCCTTTGCATTCTGGACAGTGAGATTTCAGTCTCCAGAAATTTTCGGAGAATTCTTTAATATATAGTTATATATAGATATATATATATTATATAATATAGACTGGGTCCAAGGCCCACTTCCTCCATGTCTTGTGAGAGCAGGAAAAGCGATTCTGCAGGGGTGGGGGGGAAGGAGAGGAGGGGGGTCACAGTGTGGGCTGGGATGGGCTGGGCTGGGGGTCTGCAGTGGTGGAATAGCACAGTGAGGCTCCGGCAATGCTATTATGGCTCTGTCTGTCCCAGAGGTCATGACTGAAGGACAATTAACAAACAACAACAAGGACAACAACAACAAGGACAACAATAACAAATGCTGGGCACTCCTAGAAATGCACAGCTACAGTAGGATACATTTCACTTAACCCCTTCAACAGTGGTGGCCGGAGTGTCACCTGTTGCCGGCAACAGGAGCCACAGAGAGAAGAACTTCCAGCTGCCAGCATTGAAGGGGTTAAATTATTGATATGAAATTTAGACACACACCTCAAGTCTTCAAGCATCAACCCCAAAATCTCAGGAAGAATTTATTTTTTATTAATTTATTTTATTTAATTTTTAACATGTCTTAAATCTGTAGTTTTATTACCAGTAGTACTTCCTTGCTCTAGAACATGACAGTAGCAAGATGACGGTAAGGCTCGCATTTCTCCCTGGCTTGCTTTCAGCTGGAAGACGGGATAACTTTGCTCTTTGAGTAACGCGCGCTGTCACCGGTGTGATGGCCACAAGACTAACCTCAGCGCTCGCAGCGAGCGCCTTTCTCACGCACTCCCCCTGACATACACGCACACATGCACGCACACGAGTGAGATGCTCCCCTGCCTGTACAGGTGTGCTGATACCTCGCAAACGGCCTCTGTCTGACTCTCCGGCCAGAGGAAGGGTCTCATACAAAGTACAGTAGAAGAGCTGCAACATAAGAAGAGGAGCTGGTGAAAGCGTCGAGTCAAAAACATTTCGAGAGGGGATCCAAGCGGCGCTGTATGTCTGCGGGGGGCAAATATTGCCCATTGGTTTCTGCTGACTGCAGAGACAAGCGAACTGATGGATTTATAAAATAACAATAAAATAATAATAATAATATACTGAAGCAAATCAAACATATATAACAGCGGGTGCATAATTTCCATAGGTTACGTTGCTATGTAACTCTTCTCTGCATACACGCTCAGTCCATGATGGCCAGAAAAACCCCCTAGGATTCAGAAGACCATTTCTAATGCTGACAAGTGGAAACAAGCGTGAGGTTGAAATTTCGTTGTGTTTCCTGCTTTTTGGCTTGAACCACTTTGAACACCTTCAACTGCCACATTGTTCAGGCCTGGAACAGGCTTAATGCTCCACCGTGTGGCATAATGCAAGAACATCTACTGAGAAAAAACAACAAATCAACGCCTCGCCTGCCTTTCCTCTGACTATTTCATATGAAATTCACATATTTTTTCTTCCAGTTATTGGCTGTGGTATCCAAGGGCCTCCCACCCCACTGCCCCCATTTCCAGCTCATAGAACAAACACAGCGACTATCACAGATATACAAGAACAAGCTCACGCACACCAATACAAAAGGTAACATTAATGCTTAAATGAAAAAGGTCCTCTCCAAATAATTCATTAAAATATTAAAAAAAATCATTTTTGAAAAAAATCTATAATACCAAAAGATCTAATAAAGTAGTAAGGCACTCAAATCAGTATATACTGTAGTCTCTTGCATTATTATACTGAAAGGCATATGGCACCGCATCCAGTCTGCCATACTCTCCCCACAGCTGTAGGTCGCTCTTCCAAAACAGGACTCCAAGGAAACCTTGCTCTGCTGGCTTCAGCTTGTGTGCCAGGACGGCTCCAACCTCCGAGCAAAGTCATTCAACCCCCAAGAGCTGAGGCGCACTGTCTGCAGAGGCAAGGATGTGATTCATGGGAGACTTTTTGTTGTGCATCTCCAGCAAGTCTTGAATGAAACCCGAGGGCTTCTCGAGCTCCGAGCTGCCCCGAGGCTCCTGGTCTTTTGCGATCTGTTTCTGTGCGCTCTTGGTGGGCTCCAGCAGGCAGGAGCTGGCTCCTCGCCCGCTCAGCCTCTCCTCCCTGCAGGGGGAGAGGTCCGGAACTGTGCCAGCCAGGGACTCTTTATGGCTTCCCATGAGGGATGGTGTTTGGTCACCGATGCCTCCGACAGAGTCGCACTCATTTTCTGAGATGGGGTTGGCACCGCTGTGGCTTGACTCATTCTCGCTGTCCTCTCCACACCTTGACAGCGTCTCCTCCTTGTCGCTCTCCTTCCCATGGTTTCGGGTGGTTTTGACTTTCTGGTGTATGCGCTGGTGGCGAACCAGGCTGTGTTTCAGAGTGAAGGTCCGTTCACAGGTCTGACACTTGTAAGGTCTCTCACCTAGAAGACAATTAGAATACAAAGTCAGCACTAAGGTCACAAACACACCTCCCTCTTATTTCAAGTAGCATGGACACTCCTTGCTTTAGAAATTCAGTACCTACATCAAACATGGATGTTTGCCTTTATGCAGACTTTTTGCTTCTGTACTAGCAAACTAGCTGATGGCAAGCAGGAATCCAGATAAATCCTCTCGGGCACAAATCAAAAATCAAACCTTGTAAGTGTCTTGAGACTTCTGCAAGCTTGGTACGTATGGCGCTGCACTGAGGAGGGAGAAAGACCGCAGGCCCAGGTGCATCCTGTCTCATTCAGTCAGCAACCTTTCCGAAAGAAGCTTGCACTTTGTCCTGTGGAGCTCAAAGCCTTTGTGAAAACAGCCCACCATGGGGTGTCCCTGCTGCAGGTCAGCCCTGATACACACAGAGAGAGAGGACTGCACAGGTAACTGTGGCCCACAGCTCCTACAAACTGAACCAAACGGCATATGAGAAAGCATCTCCTCCTCTCTCAAATGCTGACACATGGGCAAGGATGAAACATGCAGATTAATCACTGACTTCAAGCTGTCAGTAACTACCCTTGCTACAACAGCCCCTCCTCTCTCTGTGAAGCAGAAGACAGTATCACCTCATTTCAGAATGGACACAGAGCAGCTGAAGGACCTAGACTTAAGACAGGTCACGGGAGGTGTCTGTTAGAGGTGACCAAAATCTACTGTCCAAGTGCGAAACACCTGCCTTGGGATGTTTTCACAGAGCTGTTGGTGTTGCCCAGCCCTCTGGTGCTGCAGGACAGGAGTGACTTGTGAAAGCCCCTGAAAAACCTCCTCATGCCCATTCCAGAAATGCTACCTGCAGGACAAAATTCTCCCTCTTATTTTGGACTCTTAAGCCACAGAGCAGCTGCAGGCATCCTCTGCTGTAACCAACTGATAGTTTGCTCTGGTCTCAGAGCAGCTTTTTACACCTGAGATGCTTGAATGCTTCCCTAAGCAGGAGCTCATTAAAACCAAAGCAACCACAACCCTGGAGACAAAATTCCCCCAAGCCCCAACCAAGCACAGTGCCCCAAGGTAGTGCCTGCCCTATAGAACCAAAGATCTTATCCTGACCCATCCTCTATTTCTCACTGTGCCTATTAAAGACTTGCCAGTACTGCAATTCCATCCAGACACCATCTTGTGCCTTGAGCACATGGAACGAGATGCCTGCAACTCACTTCTCACTTGTAATAATGCTTGGGGTTATCAAAAAATAAACCTGTGCAAGCCGGTCCTGCTGTCCCTAGGAAATGTTTCTCTTGGGTGCCTTACTTGGGCAGCTGCTGTCAAGGGAGGGGCACAGCCCCCCAGGAGCAGTTTGGACCAACAGCCTTTGCCTACCTAGCACTTGGCTATTGCTGATACAGAGCCATGGCTGAGCCTGCACTTGAGCAGGCAGCACCAGAGCACCCCACAAATGCTTGCTGGGAAGCAGCCGACACTGGGAGAATGAAATGCTGCCAGCCCGACTGCCATTCAGTAGGTGGGCAGAGGTTTCTTGCACACTTCAGCGTGTCCCAGACGTTCCTCTTCTGAGTAAAGTAATTCTGAAACCTTATAGTTATCTTAAAACACCCCACACGTTAAACCCAAACTATAAGCAATCTTACAACTTGATGGTATTTTATTAATGTAGATGAACAAGTGGGACAGAGAGGAGAAGTATGGAGGGAAGATCCTCAGCTGAAAATGTATTGGCTATAGGTGGTATTTATGTTTATCAAATTTGAAAAAAGCACTGTCCCAGGTTCCTTTTCAACACCTATTCTATGTTAAAACATCCTTCAGTGTCAAATAAGAAAGAAAACCAAACAGGAAAAAAACACACTGACAAGGCCTACACAGCTCAGCATGCAATGAAAACAATTCAAACATATGATATTTGTTTGAATTATCATTTGGGCATAAAACTCGGTAGTTTAGATACTGTCATCTTCCCAACGGTTCCAAATTAGTATGAAAAGTAGGCACAAGAATGTGACCTGTCCTATATTTACATGTGCCTG
This sequence comes from Agapornis roseicollis, assembly GCA_002631895.1. Lineage (NCBI taxonomy): Eukaryota > Metazoa > Chordata > Aves > Psittaciformes > Psittacidae > Agapornis > Agapornis roseicollis. Next base: position 266,711 of record NDXB01009195.1, read on the forward strand.
AACACCAGAAGAAAACAGGCCAGTTTTGCACTCAATAGGTCCATATTTATGATTCAGAAGGGTAAAAGTCTGGTTAAGGAACCACTCTTTGGTGTAGCTTACTAAACATGTCAGTCAACTACAGCACAAATATTTTGTTAGTCACAAAGATGTTGTCTTCAGCAGAGAGCACCTTCAGAAGCTACATGTCAAACTGCACCAGTTTTCCCATGTCAGAGCAGCCTGCTGACAGTAAAATGCATAATTAATAAGGATCCATGAATAAGGATGAATGATTAATCCACCTTTCAGCTGGCTCATGGCTTCACCTTATTTGCAAGGTACTGCTGCAAACTGTGTATCACATAAAGCAACCTCATGTACTTCAGCTGACAAGTCAAAGTCATCAGACAAGTGGTTTGCTATCAGTAGTCCACCTTCCCTGCCCAAGCCTGAAGAGCAGGGTGCCCACTGTTGCTTTGCCTTCCACTCAAGCAGCAGGTTGTGCATGATCAGCACATTAACACATTGCCCATACCAGGCTTACATATTCAGACAAAACCAGACTTTCTCAACATTCCCTCAGAGATGAAGCCTTATCACATACTGACAGGTTTCTCCACTGCTCATCGAAGTACTGGGAAGAGGTAAAGCCACATGCACATGACAAGAAAGGGGTCAGAAGCTGGGCAGAACAACTGCACAGGGATCTCCACACTGGCCCTCATCTCTAAACCCTGCAAGCAAGATGGGGAAAACCAGTTTGGGAACTGAGGTTAAGGCAGTGGTGACAATTACCACTCCCCTTAACATGCTGTGTATACAGCATGGGGGATTGGGGCAGACACCTTCCAGATACCTATGGGACTAAAAGCACTGTCTCCAACCTCAAGTGCTAGCAGCAATCGTGCACCTACAGAGCAGATGCCACAGTCTGGTGGCAGACCTGCTTGTGATCTGTTCTGCCCTCAAGCCTCCTCTTACCTGTATGAGACCGCATATGTCGTGTCAGATCCTGCAGAGACCAGAAACGCTTGTTGCACACAGTACAGACTTTCTTTCTTTTGTCTGCTTTTGCAGTAATCTTAGCCCCATCAGTCTTTGGTTTTTTGTCATCACTGCTCTTCTCAGTGGACTTTCTCTCTGTGCCTTCCCCCTCAGAGATGCTTTCGCTCTCTTCATTTTCCTTTCCTGTTGCCTCATAGTCCACAGGAGACTCCACTACCTTCAAGTCCATCGGAGACTCTTCCTGCTCAATACCAGAGTCCTGCATCGAGGGAGCTCCTGCATTATCCTGAACGCTTTTGCTTTCATCCTCACTGCTCCTTTCATCCTTTCTGTCCTCACGAATGTGGACTTTTTTGTGACGGCCAAGAGTGCCAGCAAACTTGAAGGTTTTGCCACAAATGTCACAGGCATGTTTCCTTTCAGTCTGAGTACTGCTGCCTGCACTCTGGTCACTCTCTGCCAGCTTGAAGTCCATTAATTTGCTGGCAAAATTGAGGTCAAGACTTTTGTTACTTACAGAATCTTCCTCAGGGCCCTCTTCATATCCATCCGCTTTTATTTCGGCATCCTGTTCTGCTGGAGGGGAGTCAGCCTTTTGCTCCTTGGGGCCGCACTCACTCACTGGTAGCTCTGTTACTTCCTCTGGCTGCTCCTTCTCGCAGGAGGTCAGGTCCAAGACTTCATTTCCTGTAGCTAGTGTCTCTGCATCAGACTGGCTGTCTGCAAGCAAACAGAGAGAAACTTTCAGTGGGATGCTATCTGCTAATTCACAACTACCAGCAGTAAGGCTGCACAAAGACCCATGAGCACTACTTCTGGTCAGGACTCACGATATCTGTTTCTCTTATCTGTAACCCAGGCCAATAACTTAGAGCTGAAGAGAGATCAAACCCCAGAAGCCAATTAACCAGATGATTAAATAAAATCTGTATCAGAAGGCTTTCTTTTCCAACATACACTCATATTCTTGTCCGTTTCTTGAAGTAATTTTTAATATAATCACTTTAACCAGAGAATACAAAATGTTGATACCCAAAATGCTGCTGAACTCACAGAAGAGTTGAGGTCACTACTACTACAGATACACCATTTATAAACTCATGTATGATAAATATTGACACAGACTGAAGTAATATGCATCCACATATAAATCAAACTGATTTATAAGTAGCAGGAAATGCTTTTCAAAGGGAATGTAAAGGCCTCATGCAACCAACTGGTACAATTAAATGTTACAGGTTAGCGCAGATGATGACACAGAGGTCAGTTACAAAAGCAAAAGATGCAGAAGTTCGTCTCCATGTGGGTCTTTGACACACACCAATACATCACCTGGAACCAAAACCTAAAGCCAAGGCGCAGTAACAGGCAGCACCCTTTGCTGTTTCACAATTACTCCAACAAGAAAACAAAACACCTAAGATGTCCACCTTCATGACCTCCTCTGCTTCCTTAGCATTTAGTAGCATTAATGTTGCTGAAGACGTGTCAAAAAATTAGAACAGATAAGGTGCTTCAGGAGAACAAAGGGCCCTGAGCTCCCTACAAACAGTTAAGTGTAAACAGGAAGTAAGCTGGAGTGGATCTGAAGGCTAAAGCTGACAATGATGCAACAGCATATAACTGCATCGCCAGTGCCACTTCACAGCAAATGTTCCAGGACACGAACTTTGCAAGCTGTATTTTCTACAAGTTGAAACTTTTCTTGCTTTAAGTCCTCCACCTCATTCTTGTTGACAGCATGCAGCTAAGGGAGCAACACAACCTACCCGGCATTTCAGCATTCATCTGCAAGCGCAATAGCTGCTGAGTAACTACAGGGATGTAGAAACTTTAGCAGAGCAGTTCAAGTTCTCCATCTGACACAGAACAGTTTGTGCTTGCCTCCAAATCACCTAGATTTCCTATTGCAGGCTTTTTTCATAAGCAAGAAGTAATTACTGAAGGTAAGATAGTTCTCAGGCACTTGGTAGTTTGAATGCAGCCTTGAAACATGACTTGCATAGAGCCATCTCCTTGCACAAGTGATATAAATGGCCATTAAATAAATGTCAAAACTTAGCGGCATTTCCAGTAATGATAAACAATCACTCAATAGAACATAATCCTCAGTATGCTTTTTCTGGGGGAAGAAGTGACTTGTCAAAAAAAATAATCTTACCTTTTAATCAAAACAGATTCGTTTACATAGACAGTGGATTACACACAAGCTTTCCACAAAGTCCAGCACTCATCTAATTATCTGCCCATTAAAACATGCAACCGAGCCATAATCTGTGTATAATGCTGGAGAATTTGAGGATGTGGGCATCTGAAAACGAAGGTCACTTACAAGTGCCCTATGAATATCCATGTGAATTCTGTGTTTTGGCTTGTTATCTCTTAGCTACAGTAAGGCCAAAGAAAAAGGATGAAAAAAAATGCTATTATAAACAAAGAGTGGTCATGTCTAAAAACCAAACTGAAATGCCAATGCACAATAATTAAGAGGAAGCACTGCTCCACAACCCCAAGAAAAAGCAGCCAGGCATGTATGAGAAACCAAGCCCATGCATGGTTCTCCTTGTTACAAGCCAGTAGCTGGGTCTCACAGCTGCTCGCACAGGCAAGGGAGTGAGCCCAGAAGCCAACCCCAGGCCATATTTATACAGGGGAGTCATTTAAAATGGAAGCACAGCTATGAGCCTTCTTCCACTCACTGTGTTTGGGGGAGGATGAGCACATCTGGCTCTCACTGCCAGCACCTCACCTTTGCCCAAGAGTGGGGATGAAAGCAGGGATTAATGTCAGCTGATGAGACTCCCTGCTACTGCTGGAAGGGTCCTTTGTCCTTCCTTGGCTACCCACTCCCTAGCACTCACACAGGGTCTTTTTCACCAGAGCACAGGTTTCTGCTGGACTAAAGCAACCCCATAATCACCACTCCCTTTAGGCTAAGGGTAGGAGGGAAGGGAAACAACAGCTAAGAGGGAAGCTTCCCCAGCTGTCTTTGGTTGCTACAATCACAAAAACCTATCTGTGGGTAATAGACAGACAAAACCTAAGTGCCAACAAAAACCTTGATGTGACACCAAAATAAAGCACCTAAAACAGGTCCTGTACTTCTGCCATCAGTTCTCATCCACAGCAAAGTGTGGGGCACTGCCTAACAGGCATGGGCCACCCCGTTCCATCCCCACTGAGGTCAGGAAACACCTCCCCAGCGGGATGTGTGCTAAGCCAAGGAAAGATTGCAAGCACAGAACAGAGCGGGTCATTAGGGAGCAGGGCAGGAAACCACATGAGCTCTGTTGGGATGGAGAAGAGTGAAGAGCAAAAGGAGACAGAGATGGAGAGAGTTCCCCTTCTAGTGTACCCAGAGAGATGTTCTGTAACTCTTTGCTGGCCAAACTGAAAACAGCAGATGCAGAGTAAGTTGTGTTTTCACCAGGAAGTATCAGGAGCAAAGCGAACAAGCAAAATACACTGGTAGCACTCAAATAAGAGCAAGCCAAATCCACAATGTCTTTAAACGCTCAACTGCAGAAGTCCCGACTTTTACATTCAGCATATATATCATGTATGATTTTCCAATTTCCCCTTAATTTTCCATAACTTTTTCTTCTTCTGCTTCCAGTATTCAAAAAAATACATTATTTTTCTTATAGTACACTCATCGTTTAGTGAATCATACCTGAGCTCTATCTCCTTTTTTCCTCTCCTCTCTGCCCTGGGTCCTTTCCCAGCTGCTACTCTGTTCTTGTGTGGCTGGTCTGTAATTACATTTTCCTGTGCACCACGGAATAGGTAAGATATGTTGTCCACAGATAAGTTATGCTGCCTTACTAGCACAACAAACAGATGAGGTTAACATCAAGAAAAGCAAACATGATGTTTGAACAGCTTCACGAAGGGCAAAGACCACTTCAGACCCCTGGAACACAGACGCACGCAGGCTTTCTCTTCTGAAGCTGGCCTGCCATCCCTAAATGACCGCATTCAAAGCTTAGGTAGCAACGCAGCCAGGAACGTGCTGACACATGTATGTGCTTGGGTGAGCGCTCTTCCTTCTTACCTGCACAAACCAGACCTGCTGTTTTCTCTGCCGAGATTTAGAGGCCCCTATGAAGCCTCAAGCATACTGTAAGGTGGCAGCTCCTGACCAGCTGAGCTGCTCTGTGGTTACCCCCAACCTGTGCGGTTGGTTTTGCAGCTGGTGAAGAAGTGAGCTGCTTTGCACAAGCCCCAGCTGTTTGGGATGCGTGAGAATCTGCCCAGCTCTGCTGCAGATGAACTGGAATATCAGCAGGGGAGCCAGGAAGGTGTGTGGGAAACATGACGGTCACCAAGGCAGCTATGTCAGGCCTCGTGTGGGATCTCTCCTCCAGTGCAAAGGGTGGCTGCACTGGCAGCCACTCCATCCATTCCAGCAGAAGTTAGGCTTGGCTACACTACTGTTTTTTCTCTGCTTACATACCTATCTGCAGCAACAAAAACCTCACTGGCCATGAGATTGCAGCAGGCTTCTATCTTACACAAAGAGGCGGATTCTGACTGAGCCTTCAGATCTGGGCAAACATTGCTCCAACGAGGCCGAGCTCCTCTCAGAAGGGTAACTCACATTTCCAGAATTTTGCTGATTTATAGTGCAGAGCAGTCACTTGCATCCAGGCAATGAGGAAGGCAGGTTGCATGAGAAAGTCCTGCCTTTCTTTCACCCCTTTCCCATCTTTCACTTACTAAAGTTGTAAAATGCTTTCTAGTCCATTTGTTATCCCACAGATACTTACACTCGGCAACTCAAGAGGACAAGAGTAGAGAGGTCTGCTTGCCAAGGCTCCCACCACCACCACCTCTTCAGCAACCGTGGGAGCAGAACACATTACCTTGTCACAGACAACCAGAGTTTGTGTCACTCCTCCAAAGGGAAGATCAGACAGTGACACCATTTGATAATGTAATTTCTGACACCAGAGTCAAAGAACGTGGGCAAGGTAAGGGCAAGAGAGGAGATAAGCAGGGAGGATGGGATGTATGGAGGAAGGCAACACAGAACAACCACCAGTACCTCAGCTGCTGCCTTGTCAGCTCCTGGGAAAAAATGAACTTCTCAGGAGACATATTCATAAGCAAAACCTCAAGGACTCCATCTGAGAATCCAGAAACTTTTCCGCTTGCATGAAAGAAACCACTATATAGCTGTAGCCAAAATCATTTTTCCTTCAAACTGTGGAAAGAAAAGACTGTTTTGCTGAAGTCTATTTACAGTTCAGGTTGCAGTTTTCAGTCAGCCTAGCTGGAAGAGTCTCCTTAATCTTTTATAAGTGGCAAGAAAGAAAGAGAGAATTAAACTGCTTTCTTGCAAACACAAACCAAATTAGCAAGAGAGACATGAAATGTGGAAAGTTTCAGATAAAAGAGCAGATAGAGATCAAGGTGGGGAGGTCGCTGCTTTCATTCTGTCTTCCCATGGTTTTCCTTTCTTCCCAGAACTAAGGTGGAATACAGCAAAACTTGAGATGCTAAGGAATTGTAAGAAAAAACAAGGTGTTTTAACAGAAACTATTTTGTGATTAGAGCAAGTATTTATTGTTGAACACTCCTGCATCCTGACAGAAGTGCTAGAAAACCCATTACCCAAATAATGCTCAAAACTGGAGCAGACAGAGCACTGGAAATGGATGTTGTACAAACAGCTGGCATTATCAGCCAGATGAGCCAACGATTTACTATTTGCCTACATTAACTGAAATAACCCCAGCCAATTTTGTATGTTACAAGAGACACAGGCACCACTAGGTGGTAGCAGTCTAGTAAATTTGGCATTTTTTGGACCCACTCCCGCAATGCTGCTCCTACTTCCACCCATGATCTGGAGAACATCTTTCCAACCTGTGGAGTCGACTCAAAAAATTTTGGGAGTTATCTTTGCCTATTTCTGTTATAAAGAGTCTAAACATTAAGATTAGACATCCTTATCATATTGCATGCACACACACTAATATTTTATTAGTTCACAGTTGAGGGAGTTTCGGTCATATCTGCATGCCTCTTGAAATGAAAATACTTGAGACAGAAAAGGACTATTTGCAGTAAATGGAACTGAATATATCTGGGGAGAAAGGAGAAAACCAATCCTGGAGAAAAACCACTTTTTGCCTTTGACACAAGGAATGACCCACCAGTACCTTCAAGAGAGCCCCTGAAGTGACTGACACAAAGAAAAGTGTGCAGGACTAGCTCTGACTGCACCTACCAAGTGGAAAACTGCACTGATGATGGGGGGAGGGGGGGGGGGGGGCGGTGGGGAACTAATAAAGGCCTGGGGGTGCTGTCTGTGTTATGGGGGGCTATAAGAGCTGCAGGGCTAATAAAGGACTGGGGGTGNGGGGGGGGGGGGGGGGGGGGGGCATGGGGAACGCTGGACTTTCACCTTATGGTGATTTCTACTGTTCAGCAGAAAGGCATTTTGATATAGAGCCAGCAATACAATCAGCAAGTTATATACCATCTTTTCAGTATATTCCCAACAACAGCTCTAGCACTCAGGCCAACCCCCAGTGGGAAGCAGCTCTTGCTTTACCCTGAGCTTTGGCTCTGGAGTGTCTGTTAAACTTTGTCTGACACTGAAAATGCAGTTTCAAGGCCTTTGTCCTCTAGGAAATACCCACAGATGTAGTTCAGAGGTACAAACAGCTAGAGCAGTTTGGAAAAACAAAAAGTCCCTGCTTTACCCAAGGCTCACATGATTTCTGGAGGGATCAGAGAAAGGCAGATATCTAGAGCAAAGATGAATTCTGCTAAAATGCTAATCATAAAATTCACTGCTGAGTATACTTACTTTGTCAATATTTGCCTAGTTAGCACAGAACAGTTGTGGCTGACCCTCTCACATTAGAGGTAAGCCTCTTTAAGAAAGAGATCTTTCCTTAGCACAGTCTCTCTCTGTATTACATAACAGATAATCCCTTACCCCATTCCTTATCCCACATCTCTCCTCCGTCAACTGTGTTTTGCTGCAAGAAGGGAGCATTCAGAAAGCCTGAAGGAGACGAAGGCAGAGCTGCTCTAATGTGATGAAAGCAGGTGATTCATTATATTGCTCCACAATTTCACAGTATGCCTCTCTGTCGGTACAGGTCTCTCCTGGTCTCACTGCTGCGAACCAGGCAACATGTTCTCAGTTTGCTTCCCATGCTCTCCATGCAGCAAGGACACACACAAGCCCCGTCACTTCAACAGCCTCCTCATCTCTGAATCCTATTCAAAACCACCATCCTGTTTTTGTTTTGGCTTAAAACAAGACCAAAAGAAACCCTCTATAAACTTGTTCCCAGTGACACTCTACTGAATTGCGCTTCCTGTCTTACACCTCATCCTAAAGCTTCATTTATGGCTGACCAAACATCACACAAGCATCTCCCCTCATTCGCTTGCCTTCTGGCATACAGTGAAATCTGAATGATTATTCTCTTTCAAGTACAGCCCTTGCATGGGGCCTGCATGTGAGCCCCAAGCACACTACTTACACACCTTTAAAAACAAGGATAGAAATGATCCATTTAAAACTATGCCACAGTTTCCAACTGTTAATTTACTTCCACCGAATTTGAAATCCATTTTCCTTGGACAATGGAGAGAGATCACAAGTCCAAAGCCATTGAATGACTTTGGACGACAATTAAGCACCACTTGGTGAAGTCAGTTACAAACACTAAGCTGTGCTATAAAGTGTATACTGTAACTCTAATAGTATAGGATCTGGGCTCTTTCCTTGCTGTCTAAAGCTGCTAAGGAAGACACAAAGCATCTGACAGCAAAGCCAATTTCAACAGCATCTATCCCCAGCACCTTCCAGGAGAGATGCTTCCAACTCCACACCTCAGCTGCATCAATGTGCTCTTTTAGGGCCGTGCCGCCAGCCGGATCCAGGAACTGATTTCATGACTGCTGGTCCCTCCCCTTGCCATTTTCATTTTCTGGGCAGCTCGGTCAGCTACAGTTGTGGGGATGAACAGTTGGGAACAGGTTGAGCCAGTACTGCTGAGAAGTGCTTTGTGTTATCCAACCATGGCCCAAGGCTCTGTCTGCCAGGGGCAGGTCAAACCACTCTGACCAGCCCAGTGCTGGCTGCTAAGAACATCTACGTTCCACCAAAGTCCTACCCATCCTTTATGCCATGCCACCACTCACTGGAAAGGCTTTAGACACACTTGCCTCTTTACCCTGCCAACCAGCTGAGCTGTGATAGCCCCCCTCTGAATACAAAAGAAGCTTTCACTAGACCCAAGTAAGATGGTTTTAGTTTCATTCTGCTGGGAAGATCGTCAGAGGTGAGCACTTTCAGAGCCCTTTCTGCACACTTTTGTTCTGTGATGGGATCATGTTATAACATGAGTCTTCCTCTCTCACGCTGTAGCCATCTGTTGTCTGCACAGGCAGGATGAGCCCACGTGACACCCCAGATACCCTGGCTACAGCCCTGTGAAGTTACAGGCTGTTAACATGGTAACAAGACAACTTAGTTTCTTCATGATACGCAAGATCAAATCATGTCGTAACATATCCCCAGCATGGCTGGTTTTAATGCCAAACTAGTATTGAGACCTGTATTACTACATCTGAATCGCTGCAAGGAAACCTGCTGTATTAACAGAAGAAAGGATGAGATAGGCTGGGAAGACAGCAGTTTCCCAAACAAACTGGAGCTTGGAAATGTAACAGGAAAAACCTTTGCTGCCCACTTTTGTGCAATCTGATCAGCAGCTACCCTGAGGTTGAGAGTAACAATTCATTCCTGTAATTTTAGCACAGAGCCAACTTCTTGCTGCTTTTAGGTCTGTCACTTCAACAACTCTCCTGTGAAACCAACTCAAAGCATCACAAAGGGACCCTTGTCATCTCTCCTGGAGGTGTGAATACCTTTACAGCAACAGTTCCCTTGTGCAAACACTTTTCAGGCAAGGGACATGCACCACCATCTGCTGAGCTTCCTTCTTGCCCCCGTTCCATTTGGCCAACAAATAAAAAACCTGACTGACTGCCCTCACCTTTGGTTTCATGTCAGCTTGTCCTTTCTGACTGAATGCCACCTGCCTGCCTACAACAAAGCCTGCGTGATCTGACAATCAATCTCCTTCACTGCTAAACTCTTAAAACAGAGAGGGCAATACAGTGGCAGGTGAGCTTCAATGCAGATGAATATAGGGTAGGACACCTCTGGAAAAATAATCTAAAACTTGCTTATGTGATGCTGAATGTGCTACTGACAGGTGCATTCAGGCAGGAGGTCTCAGAGCCATCGCTGATAGCTCTTCCAGGATCACTGGTGTGGCCTGCAGCAGTAGCCAAACTGAAGTCAAGAAAGACTGGGTACCATGAGCAACAGTACTGAAAGCAAGACCAGAGGTGTCCCTCCTCTGCTGTTTAGAGCTCTGGTGTGCCCCTATTTCAGGTGATGTGTACACTTCTGGTCTTCACACCACAAAAACGAGACAGCAAAAGGCACACAGGAAACCCAACCCAAGTGATGGGGCAGCTACCCTGCGAGAAGACACCAGAAAGGTTCAGGCTTCTCTTTTGAAGGAGAGAACAGGGTGTTACAATTGAGATTCACAAATCACGAAGGCAGCTGAGAGAGCACACACAGTACAGCAATTCATCAACTCCTGCAATACTGGAACTAAGGGGGAAACTCTGAAGATAGCACTTCTCATGTCCTTATGCTTTGTTTGTCTGCAGTGTTCAGTCTGAACACAGCTTGGGCTTGCTGTTCTGAACAGCTGGGGAAACCTGCACATACCACTGAGATCCAGCATCCTCTTCCTTGACCTGGGGGATAAGCATGTTTCTCCTCAGGTAGCAGCTGGCAAGTCCAGGTTTGTGCAAATTCTGTTAGATTTGGCGGAAAAGACAACACCACACTTTTGAGAGGTAAAGGGCTTCTGGCCTGACACAGGAAGATAGTATGCTTACCTGTCCTTGTAATGTGAAATAAGAAACTCCTTTTCCCCTTTACTGCTTAGTGACCAACTACAGCATCCTGACTGCAAACTCCTTAACAGCAGGCTCTCTCCTGAGACTTCTATCACCCATGTGAATCTGACACAACTTCCAACAAAACCATAGGGTATCTTTTCATTGACTTCAGTGGAACCAAGCCCCACATGTCAAATAAGAAATCAATTACTTCAATTACTTCCACACAGGAGAAGGCTTTTCACATCTGTAATTCATTTAAACGACTAAAACAAGGGAACTGACTGAGCACAGGAAGAGTTGAAAGAAAAGCCAGCATCATGCAGTGCAATGAGGAAAGCAGTCCTGCAAGACATCTTTGTGATGAACACAGAGACTGTGAGGCCAGCTACACACAAAAGGAAATCAGTGCTTTTCACACCTTCCACCTCACACCCAAAACCTCTGAGCAGCCCCCTACATGCACCCACACATGTGCACACACCTCCTCGCATACCCCATCCCAGCCAGCAGCAGCTTTGATACACCACTGTGTTTCTCACTTTAATCTTCCACAAGCTGGCTCTGTTCTAATAAAAATCTTAGCCCATACAAGGGATTCCCCGCATCTCACAGACACCTCAGGTGCTGTTTCTTTCTCTTAATTTTCTTCCACCGCCAGAAGAACTTTTCAGAGGCATTAAGGCACTGCTTTTTGCATGCTTTCGAGTCACTCTTTCTTTTTAGTTGCCTGCTAAGTCAACCACAAATTCATGGTTACAAACACCACCACTTTCTGCACTTTTATTTGGCTACATTCACAATGCAAATACAAAACAGAACTTCAAAGTTGAGCAGAAACCCTTTTGCTTCATGATAGCCCAATTCCTTTCCACATTTCTTTTCAAGCATGCAATGACAGGATTAGCTGGGGATTAATTACTTGAAACTCAACCTGCATCTCACATCACAATTTTCTCATATTGTCAGCCTTGAAAACTTTTCTATCAATCAAGTATTTGTCATACAGACCAATACTTAGAACACATAAGATATCCTTTCCACACAAAGTCCTAACTGGAAGTCTCAAAACACAAACAAAGACCCTGCTTACCATGCAAACTCCAATCCTCCCACCCTATGTTGCAGTCCTACTCCCAAATGGGGGTGAGACCGCTTTCCAAAAATGTCACCCTTAAAGGCACAAAAGAAAGATAATTCTCTGCTTCCTGTATCTTTTTCAATGTAAAAGGTGATCTAAATCACAGCATGTAAGAAGATCATCCCTTAATTAAGATATCTCCTGCCACTCTTTTCCTAGTGGAAACACATTATTGCCATGGTAAGGACAAACACTGCAAAGTTAAGATGTCTACCATTTCACTTTGACTTATGCCGTAAAAACAAAGAATAAAAATGCCTCCAGTCCCTTTTTGTTATGTTCTCTAATCAACTGGAAACATTCAGGTTCATGGGCTGTTATAACTGTATTCTATTTATTTATTACTTTATTTTGTTTATAAATCTCTTCTTGTCCAATTCATGCCTGTTGTAACTGCAAAACAAAACAAAAACAAGCAACAAAAAACCCTCCTCTGCCACTTTCTACACAAAATAAACTTGAGCCGAATACGTATCACTCTGAAAATATCCTTAAGCGACCTTTGCAGATTTAGGTTACTTGTAACAAACTAATGGTCAAAAAAAGATGATTTTAAAAATTTTATATTGAACCTGCTCTGATGCACATGCTATGAAAGGAGCAAAATTAACTGCACCACCTGCAGGGCACATTTTACTTGATGCTCTGAGAATGAGTAAAGTCAAGAGCAGGAGGCAAGAGCAAAAAAGAAAAGCAAACCAAGCTGAACATACAAGAGTAAATTAAACAATAAAGACATCAAGAGAAAGAAAGCATTACAAGCAAGTGTTCAAGCATGTTCAAACAAAACACAGGTACTGTGCTAAATACTGTATAAAACCAAGCTATGCAAAATTCCCAGTGCCCCACTTGTGAGCTCTGCATTAAAATAAAAACCAGTGAGGAAGGTGTGTGCTTCTTCAGGGAAATGCTTTTGAACTAAAATACACACAGTGTTATTGAGGCAAGAATAAGCAGGGTGAAAGCTTTCACAAGAGAGCCTTCTGGTTGTGCAAAAAACGCAGATTACCAGTAGCATGTGTGGTTTTGCACTTTCACAGAAGGCAAATATGACCTTGACACTGCCCGGAAGGGGTCTACCATGTCAAAACTGACTGGTAATACATAGATATTACTTAAATGCTCAAAAATAAATAACTTTTCCTCAACCACGCTCACTCGTTATTAGCTTAGGCCACTTACACAGATTACTCCAACTTCCTTACAAATGGATGGAGGAGAGCTAGTTGTCACTTTTTTGCTCAAAGGACCGCCTTGGTTCTTTTATAACAGAATACTACAGAAATCTAGAAGCATGGACCAACTTGGAGCAGACACCAAACACATGCATTCTTTAAGCAGATCACCAGGACTCTCATCTATCCCAAACACATCAGCCTCTTGGCCCCTTCTCTCTCCAGGTCAAGGGAGCAGCTATCAAGCCCAGACAGCAAAGTTCTCCTTTTCTCTTTATAGTAAGATTAGTGAATAGCATTTTTAATTAACTCCTCTGAAATAACAGAGCTATCAAACAAGTCACTGCCTGTGCAATAGGTGAGGACAGAAACGGTGCATTGCACTATGACACTGTAGATGTCTCCATCAGAAAAACAACTCGCCCACCCTGAACACAAGCCCAACAAATTGCTGCATGTATCCCACAGCTGCCAAACTCCTCCCATGCCACCAGCACCTGACACTCACCACAAAAACACAGCGCTCACTCCACCCGAACGCATCCTATTGCTTGCTTTGGCATCAGCTCCATAAATCTCTGCATTCCCTGCTTACCTTTCCCTTTTTCCTTCCAGTAAGTCTCATCTACACTGCTGCCACAGTGGAGCTGCTGCAAACTTCCAGAGTTTAGAAACAGAGTGCTGGTGTCACCTGGAAGGAGATGCCTAACAAAGCTTGCTGTGGGGTGGTCCTCCAAAAAATCTTCCTGAACACTGATCATGATTAGGAAAGAGCTCAGTTTTATCATTGCCAGAACACACTAACTGGAATCTGATTATAGCACTGCTGTAGTATCACCAAAAAGCTTTTATCTGCACTGAGGATCCAGCCCTTGCTTTCCTTGTGGGGACTGCAGCACAGGTCTTCTGAAGGGACAGTGTCTCCTTCCAAGGCCAGTGATCGTAGGGGAGACAAGTTTTACCAGTATAACTCATGTCCAAATGCATTTTCCTGTATTCAGTAAGGGTTTACACCAGTGCTGCTACCCTTGGAAGTCTGCCATCAATAAGCAGGTCAAACCTCTTAAGTCCGGGAAAAGCCTCTCTATTGTTTTCTGTCTCATGAACAGTTCTTCAGTAACTATGTATTTGTTTTGGAGAGCAGGGTGTTAGAAAACAATTGATACAAATAAAGAGCCCTCCTTCACCATTGAAAGTAAATTGTACCCTAAATAAGATGAAATAACTTGGTCTCTGTGGGCCAGAAAACAATAGCCTCACTGTTGCACTGATACCTTGCAAGTTATGTCCTCGCGTCACCCAAGGCAAACTGTAATAGGGACTGCTCCACAGCTCAGATTGCCTTTAAACCTCTTAGCTAGCCTCTTTTACCTCTTCAGCAGGTTTCCCTCTTTAGCACAGACATGAATCAGTTGCTTCAGGAAACCTCCATACCTTCCAAAAACTGAAATCATGTTTTATGAGGCTGTGGTCAGCTCACTTATGCTTCTCACAAATATCCCTAGCTTCTATTCTTTACACCAGGAGTTGAGACTGCATAATGAAGTAAATAGTATCAACAACTGTGACTGACTTAAAAGGGAGCAACAGCAAGCAGAGCTTTGTCCTCCCTCTCTCCCCAAGCAGGATGAGAATCTACTAATTACTTTATTACAGTGTGGGTGGAAAAAGGAGTGAACTTCAAATCAGCACTGCATTCAACGAAGTATTTCCTTTACAGGGAAGAATGAGAAATAACCTCAAACCTAGTCTAAATCTGCCTCCCAATTCCTCCTTTTGTTTACACCAGGTTTGAGGTTACTTACACAGTGGCACAGTATTAAAGACTCCACACACATCTCTGTGCTCTAGGGCAAAAGCCCACCTTTAGTTGTCTAGCAGTGATAACAAACATTTCCTAGAGGCGAGCTACTGTGTAATGATCAGGATGATGCTTCTTGCATCCTCCTTTGATCTGTCAAATAAAAGCCACCGTAATTAAAAAAAGCAAAAAGCTAAATACAGTACTACTTTATTTTTCTGCCATAATTCTATTACTTATTTGTTCTCATTTTTATGGATCTTTTTATCATTACTGATGCAGACAAACAGCTGCTGGAAGCAGCCAAACAAACCGTGTAAAGTATAGTGAAATATTCAACACGCATGCTCACCTTCAAGGTAAGACAGTAATAACAGAACATCTGAAACCAGAGCCTTAGCAAACCCAGGTACGCCAAGTTATGCCACTGAAGTCAGATGGGTTTTAGCAGTTTAATTTGCCCCCTTGATACTCAAAGGCACAGAGACTATTCCATTACTAAAAAATGTACCACCATCACTATAAAGCATTGGCTAGAGATTTCCAAAATAACCAAGAATACCATTCAGACATCAAAGAGAGCACAAGAAATGAACATCCCTCCACAAGGAGAGACCTCCATGAGGAATACTCTCAGGGGCTTACAATCCACTGTGAGCACAAGGCGCTCTTACCTGTATGAGTGAGTATGTGCTGCTGTAGGGAATTTACCCATGGAAAGACTTGAGGACAGTAAGGACAGGGGATATTTTGCAGGCGGTCTGAGTAAGCATTCCTCTTCCCTCTCAGCAGCTTATCTTCAGCAGTGTCCTTTTCATCCTCACTTGCTCCATTTCTGCTGCTTTCTTCCTTGAAATTTTCAGTGGACTGCAGAAACGGGCTGAATTTATTAGTGTCTGTGGTAGCCAGCATCTTCTCTATGCTGGCAAATTCCCCACTTGACTCCAGATCCAGAGCACTGCTAAATTTAGGCTTATTTTTTGTTCCTTTCTTTCTACCTCTTCTCTTAGTCAACACAGGTTCGGCAACGGGAGCCGGCTCTGGATCACATGCCTGAGCCAGGTCACTGGGCAGGCTGGAGTCTCTCTGCACGGCAGTCATGATTGTCACTTTTGCTTTGGCGTTCCCTGATTTGTCACACCCAGTGGAGCTGCTCACTGCCTTGGGACCAGTGTCTTCAGCCTCCGTTTTCAGCAAAGCGGGAGCAGAAGACACGGATGAAATGATCTGTGCAATGGAAGCTAGTGGTGGCAGCTCTTTAGTTACTGGAGGCTTTGGCAAGAGAGGTGGAGGTGGTGGTTTAGGCCTCAAGGGTCTCAGCAAGGCAGAACTGCCAAGGAGAGCTGGGGAAATGATTGGGACAGTCAAATGCAATGAACCTTTCAGTGGCTGGGTATGTCTGACACCCCTGTTCTTCTCTGAGCTCCCATTGGCACCAAAAACCAAAGGACACTGCAGACAGTTGTAGGCTTTATCACTGTTCCCAGAAGCAGCCAGCTCTTGATTCCTAGCTTCATATGGGACATCATCTTTATCCTTCTTCAGGACTTTGGGGATGGACAGGTCAATTGGCTCCATGGAACAGTCATAGAAGGACACGGGAGAAGAGCCAAACAGGTTCTCCTGCTTCACTTGCACAGCACTCAAGCTTCTGTTCTTCTGAGAGAAATCCAGCGGCTCATCAAAATCCATTGGGAAGCCGCCTGCAGGTTCAAGTTTGATGGGAACAGGAGATGATGTCCCAAGCAAGAAGCCATTCTGTGGCTCCAGGAAAGGAGTCATGGTCTTATGGTCCATGTAAGTGCTGTCCTCCAATAAAGAAGGGTCCGTCTGGCTTGCCTGGGCACTGCAGTCCACCGCTAAGATGTAATTCTCAATTTCCCTTTCTTGCACATGCAAGTGCTGCTTGAGGATATGGTGAATGCAGTTTCTCTTGGCCGAAAAGGCTGTGCCACACTCCTTGCACTCAAATGGCTTCCTCTTCTGGCAGCCACTATGCGTCCTCATGTGAATGCGGAGGGCTCGGTAATGCTTCAGGTCCTCACCGCACAGCTTGCAAACAGTGTCTGGGGAGCAGAAGGCATCCACCATCTCCGCAGCATTGCTGGTGACATATTCAATGTTCTTTTCTATATCCTTCCTGGTCACTTTGAAGTGCTTCTTTCGCAGGTGCCTCTCACAATTGGCTTTCACTGTGAATGGGTAGTGGCAGATTTTACAGATGTAAGGCCTCTCCCCGCTGTGTGTCCGCAGGTGTCGGATCAGCGCTGCCTTGTCAGCTGCAATGTAGTCACAGATGTTGCATTGGTATGGGGAAATACCCAAGTGAGAGCGGATGTGAGCTCTCAGGACACCAGAGAAGGCAAATACCTGGTCACAAAAACGGCAGGGGTACAAAACTTTCCTCATGGTTGGGGCTTTCTTGTTCGCTGCCCCTGCGATGATGGCTTTGAGGTCTCCTTCTGTGACCTCTTGCTTGATCTTGGCTTCCATGCTCAGAGGCAGGAGAGCTTCGATGATGCTGTCCTGCTCCAGTTGTGTCTTCATCTCATGCTGAGTTAAAGGCTCTACTTTGGGCTGGAGGAGCAGCTGCGAGGAAGGGCTCAACCTGGCTCCTGGCTGGGGTAGGTGAGAGTTGGAAGAGGACTCCACTGAGTTCTTGATCAGCCTCAGAGGGGGAGGTGGGAGGCTCGGGCTGATGCAGCCAGGGGATGCTTGCTGGGCACTGATAAGAGGAGGAGGTGTAGAGGTTGCGACGACTGTTCGGGGCGTTACCAAAGGCTTTGGCTTCAGTGGAGGCATATGCTTGAAAATAGACTGCACAGGAACAGAAGGTGCCTTAGAAAGGGGAGGAAGACTGATTTGAGGAGGAGCAGAAGAAGCCATCTTCAAGATCTGCTGAATGTCTGCCAGCTCAATGGCAGACTCATTGGAGATGGGTTTCACCACAATACTGCTGTCAGGCTGGATGATAAAACCCTTCTGGAAAGGCTGCAGCGAGAGAAGCTTTATGTTTTCTTTTGTAGGGGGAAGGACTGAAAATGACCCTCCCATAGAGGCAGCTTCCAGAGGAGAGAGGCTGAGCAGGCCGGTGCTGCTGGGTTCCTGAGGTAGGTTACTCTTCAGTGCTCTGAGCCGCATTTCTTGGACCTCATCTTGTGTATTGTCCTCCTGCTTGACAGGCTTGATGTCTTTGGTGTACTGTAGGCCCAAGGATGCCATGAAGGCTTTCTGGTCTGGGTTCTCACCGGGTGGGATCATGGACTGTTGCTTGTGCTTGTCTTTTCCCTGATCCAACACATGAGTTTCTGTGTGCAGTTTGAGTGCAGAAAGCATGGGGAATGCCTTGTTACACATCTCACAAATAAATCGATGGAAGTCACTGATGCACCTTCGCAAATTTGTTTCACACCAGACCTGCAAGACATGCAAAAATATTTAGAGTAGACATTTCAAACTGGAAAGGCATCGCATGCTTCTGCAAAACAAAACCAGTTTACTCCCTCTTCCACTGCCCAAGTTAAGGAGTTTAGCGCAGCCACCACCTACCTGGCATGGAGACATTCCTGCTCCACAGCCTTTAGTCACCTAAGTGGTATATCTGAATTAGAGGCTGATCCTCCAGAAGCTCCTCTCTACAGAGACAAACTGCTCCAGAGAGTTATTCAGACTCTCAAATACTTTTCCACCCTTAACTTCCCCTCCAGAAACCTCTCTCACTTCTCTGACAGGACAGGAGCCTCAGTGGACTAAACAGCAAACTTCATTGAGACTACCTCCTTTAGTCTTATTACTACAAAGAAACTAGGAGGATTAAATAAAAGGCATCCAAGAAGGCAAAATAACATAAAACAACCAAAATAGTAACACCTTAAAACAAATCAATGAAACAAAAAGCCCAAAGTGGAAAGGCTTTTGGTTAGTGAAGCCTAACCATATTTATTCTCCAAAGGAAAATACTAGGCTCACAAACACATTTTATACCTGTCACTGAAAACAATCATGAATCCAAATGCTGTATTTAAATGCTACCCACATAGCTCACATGTTGCAGAGGTTTCACATCAAAGAGGAACACAAGTGATTAATTAAGTAGAGTGCTGGAAAGATCTTTATACACACTACACACTTTGTTCAGATACTTCATAGGTCTTGCCTCACAATGCAAGCAAAAATTGTTACAAAAGGAAAGTCACAACATTCAAAAACCCTTAATAATGTTAAATGTCTGCCACTAATTACAAAAGAAATAAACCCAAGTTGTTTAAAAAGTTATCTCCTGTTCTGATTTAGTAACTTTTACACCAAAACTCTACTTGAGAATTACCTACCAAATTTCAGGTCTAACACCTTGAAGCAAGAAGAGCTGGAGATCAGTGCTTTAATCCAAGTAGAATAAGAGAAGTGCAGCCGCTGAATAAGCATGGTCCTGCTGGGCTGTGCTGTTGCTTTGTTTCTTTGGGTTTTTTGAATAGATACACAGCTTCATCAATACCCAAACTAACTAAGGCAGGTAAGGTGTGATGAGACGAATAACAGTATCCAATAGAAAGCTTTACTGCTGTCACAGAAATATTTACAGACTACCTCCCTGCCTTTCCCCAGCCACTTGCCTTCAAACATGCAGTATCTTTCGACCTCACATAAGGAACATAGTGGAAAGGTGCCTGGGACAGTTTAGGAAGAAATCACTGAAGATGTCACCATTTAGTAAGTAAGGTGATTTCCTGAAGCTTTTCATGATAAAATCTCTCACACCACAACTACATCCTTTTTACAGGAAATTAAATAAATAATGTTTTCCTTACCACGTATCTTCCCTACGTATTTTAGATGTGGGATGGTTTTGGGAAGGAGAGAAATAATGGGCAGGCTGAAGGGGTAAGAACTTAACACCACCAAAAGTTTTCATTTAAAATATTTTTACATATCTTTACACCAACAGTTACCCACTGGAATGCTGAAAAAACAAAAACCCAATCCCAATATTCTTCAGATGAAAAAAGAAAAAAGAAAAGCAGAAAATCTTTGAAGCCTACGTGGATAGTGGTAACATGCTCTCCACAAAAAATATTCTACGCCCCATCTCTGCCTCGTCAAGGACACATCTTTCAATAAATTCAGAAGATACATGCTGTTATCAGCTGTTACCTTAAGCTACGAAGAACAGAAAGTACCTGAGAAATGCGGGGGAACTTCCTACAGGAGAAGTCCGTGAACCCCAAGTCATGGAAGCCTGCTGGAATCGAAGGGTTGTTCTGAATGAAAGGCTTTCCCATGGGATCTCTGGGAAGCTGCTTGTGGATAACTGCATTATGGCGCAGTAAGCCCCGATGAGTACGAAACGTAATACAACAGATGTCACACCTGGAAAGGAAAGAAATAGAACAGAAATTACTTACTGACTGCTGCAAGCTTAACAACTAGCATTCTTGCATTAGGACAGCCTCCTTCCTCTTACCCCATGATACCAAGAACCTGCTAAATGCAAAACAAAGCCACAGCACGTCAAAAACTTATGACCACAGAAAGGCCATTTTAATCAGTCACTTTCTATTAGTTTCTGGCCATTATGCTCACTAGAAGTTTAAAGGATATATAGCACATGAGATCCGAGTGTCGCATGTGGGCAGACGGCAAAGTGGCAGCTGAGACCACAGCCTTCTGACAACCTTCCCACAGTCCAACATAAAATATTTCAATGGCTTTACACCATTTCATTTTTACTGAAAAGTACCATTAAAATAAAAGACATTTTAAAAAAATCTGACAAAGAGGGCCTAAATCACACCTAAGTAGCAAACTGTTGCGAATGAATAAAAAGCACCTTCTTTTTAACTACTGCTGAAAACGTACTACTGCACACCGCTGAAACACACATGTACGAATTTCCTCTGCATTGCCTTTTCCATTAGTTTTCACTGATTTTTCTCAAAGCTGTTAAGAAAAATGTACTGTTTTAAAAGGAATACTAGAGCTCCTTGAAGGGGAAGAGGGTCAGAGGAGAAAGATCTGAAATATATTCAACACTTCTGCACTCATACACCCCTTAACAGTCACTGTGCCCCAAAGAAAAAGGTAGATGCATCATTTTTTCCTACTGACACGTTATTGCTATGATTTCTTGTTTTTCCTAACTTCTCAAATCCCAAATTCAGTTAAACAGAAGTTTCTCACATAAATTTGCATTAAAAAAGCAAAGATACCAAAAATGCAGTTATGCTGCAGGCAATAAACACTACGCGGCAATATTTGGCCAACATGTCAACAAACAAGCCTACTGCCTTTTAAATATCTGGGATTTGAGCTCTGCAGCATGACAGGTCACATCCACTCTGCACTCAACAAGTGACACAGTTTCACTCAGCACAGTTCCTTGTGGTTACAGCTCCAGCTCACAACCAGAGCATGAGTTTCAGAGAAGCAAACATGAGTGAATGTGAAGCAGTCGGATTTTGTCAGCAAGAATATTACATTCACTAGGAGTTTTCCATGGCCCCCCTGCCATAGTTCTTCCCACACTGCCTTTGCCCTCCACATCAAGGAAAAGGACATGTGCCTACTCATTAAAAAAACATCCTGCAATTAGAAATGACTCCTGACAAAATCCTGAAACCACCCCCTCCCTGTCCTGTCCCTAACAAACTCCCATTGTTGTTCTTTTTATCACTACATAAACTTCCACAGACCTTTTTTATTCCCTGAAAATGAAAGAGATAACCAAGTGACCAACAAAGCAATTGGACTCATAGTCTCAGAGTGGTGAAAGAAGCAAGTGTGAAGTATATGTAACATGGCCTTCATTATCACAGTACCCAGAAGGCTGGGACATAAATATTATGCAATGCAGGTTTAATACCTCCCCTGTCTTTTCTCCCCTGTCAATTCACTTGCATCCTACCTTTGCCAGCATAGTCCCTGCATTCCATTAAATGCCGAACCAATGTAATTTACGAAGCAAATGTTTACTTAAAGAGGTCTGCTAAATATGACAACAATCTCTGGTGGGGGAGAGGGGGAATGCCAACACATAGCTCTCCCTAGTGTCAACATCGATGGTCCTCCTCCAGCTCATTTGGCAGCACCTATTTCATGATGCAAGGCTTTAATCTTCAGTGAAAACAAAAACACACAATCGCCAAAACCACTGTAGAAGGAAAGCATTAAAGGGTTACAGCAGTCACCTGAAGAACTTGCAGACTAATGAAATAAATCCCTTTTTAAAGGTGATGAAAATGAAATGAAAGCAAGCCGTGCTTCTGGCATGCTCCTGCACCAAAGGAGCATCACTGGTGGCCTGTGGGGCCAGCTGTTCTGCAGAGGGACACAGACCCTCACCTTGGGGCATCCTGATGCAGCTCCAGGGTCCTTGATGTACCTTGCCTTCCCTGTGCCAGCAACCCAATGCAGAAGCCGTAACCCCCTGTGTGTGGCAGGCACAGCTACCATCGATGGGACCACAGGGCTACTGGGAGAGCCGGCGCCTGCCACAGTTTGGGGTGAGCAGGAGCCAGTGCTCCTGGCCAAGCAGCCAACTGTCATCCACCCCAGCAGGAAGGTGCACCTCATCCATCTTACACTCCTTCACCTTGTAGACTTTAAGCACTGGTTTATTTAGGGTTCCCATCAAAAGCTGCGCTTGAGAGTTAATCTTTCAGAGCAAAGACCCGTGTGAAAGTCCTTTGCAGTACACCTGTATCAACTACTATGCCTCAGGACCGTAAAAATTTGCAATTTAAAATTGCTGTTTTCTATGCAGAGGGAACTGCATCCCCTCCCCCAAAACAAAAGCAGTATCTTGTACTAGTACTGTCTTTTATAATGCATAGAATTAAAAATCCTTCTGTTTTTCTCTTTCTGCTTTAGTCTTCTCTTTTGGTTTCCTTGCTGTGAGTGAAGAAGCAGCAAGAAAATGGAGAAGTCAGGAAAAGGATTAAACTCTTTTTCCATTCTGTCAAAAAGGAGCTCCTGGCTGAAAAAAAGGAAAAATCCAGATATATCACTCCTGTCATCTCAAGATGTAGGCACCCTGAGGCATACAAATGCACTGCACCCTGGCTCATCACCTGCCCCTGGCACCACAGTTCATAGGATCACACAGAGCTGGAGCACCGGAGGGACCTGTGAATGCCTTCCCCTCTCCCTGATCCAAGCACACATGTATAGGCAGCCACAGCTTGGAGAGCTGGAATAAAAACAGCCTGAGAAACATGTGGAGCAGCTTCTCTGGGGCAGGCTTCCCAGGCAAGCAGGCGGCCTGTCAGGCTACAGCCACCGTGCTGGCACCTTGCACCCACGTCACTCACCAAGGACAAGGGAGGTCATTGTAAAGCTCTTCCTGATACTGATGGGTGCCATCATGTCGCTGGCTCAGGAGGTCTCTCAGGCTCTGCAGACCTCACTTGAGCTTGTCAGTCTTTGCTGTGGGTGCAAGCTATTTAAAATACATGGGACATTTGCACAAGTGTACGCACATCATCTTTTTTTGTGTCCGTGTCTGTGTGTGGTTTTCTCGCGTTCTCTCCCCCTCACCTTAAGTAGGAAGGCAGTCAGAGTTTCCCTCAAATGACACAGCTTGAGCTCTGAATACAATTAGCAATACAGATGCAGTTATGAAAGTGTACCACCTTCAAGAAAAACTTACAGGTACTAAATTTCAAAACTTAACTAGTTAAGGCAAGCACCATGCTGCACTGACTAAGGCTTGTGTTAATTTAAAGTGGAGTAAGCTGCCATGCCTAACAATGCACTAACTGGAAGCATTTCTTTTTTAAGGAAGTCGAACCATTAATTTCTATGTTTTGCCATCAGTACTATTTTCCATCTTTGGCAGTGTCAACACCTTCAGTATTTTTAAATCTAAACCTGCAGTCTAAGAAGGGTAAGAGAGAGGAATCCTAGGTGATAGGACCATTTTTTCATATTGCTTCAACTGCTTTAAAAAATACAGGGTTAAATAATAGTGGGAAGTTTGAAAAGTCCAGCATATCAAATAAAGTATCTGAAACATATGGCAATACTTTGCTCATGATGAACTTAAAAAAAAAACCACCAAAAATCTCCCTGTTTCCTTACAAATTCTTAAGTCTGCTCATGTGTAGTGCCAAGTCAAACAGGGATGGTATGGATGCAGAGAACAGAGATGGGAACAGGTTCTGACATTGTTAGCAGAACAGGCAGAGCAATGGCTCAACACCTGAGTGGAGATAAAAGCACTCTACTTGCAAGGTAAGTTTCCAGATGTAGCTAATAAAAGCTGCTGTGATGCATGTGGTTGCTAGCCTTGGCCACAGTTTTCCATTTTTCTATAAATATGATTACAGAACAAAGATCAGAAAGCTGTTTAGTTCCAAGCACAGAGATGCAGTTACTTCTGGCAGATAAGGACACTTTAAAGTGAGCTTCATTGTCAACTGCCTTTACGTTTTGGAGTCAACTTTTATCTGTTCAATGCAAACTTAATACTAGAGTTCTGACTTGCTAGCAGAAGTGTACAAAGCAAGCAGGTGGGAAAACAGAAATGCTAAAACACAAAACCAGAGCTAAGATGTAACTTCAGGATGGCAGTGCAATGACCAGGCTGATCTTGGGGCTCAGGCCACATATCATACCAGGAAAGTCTGTTTAACTATTAGTACACCAGTGCGCCTCTTAAAGTTTGCAGAGGCAGACAAGGCCTCTGTGTACAACCACACCATTAAAAAGCTTTCCACTAAAGTAAGTATTCTTGAAATCTGTAATGCTACTTAAGGTATAAAAGCATTTTAACAGGCATTAAGAAATAATCAATGCTTTGTGCAGCTTGTTAAGAAGCAAACCAGGATTTGCTACACTTACAACAAGCAGCACCTTGCCTGTTGCAAGGAAAGTTTATATAAGCAATGCCTGCTGCCTTGCATTACACTCTTCACTGAGCTAATTCCAATTTGTCAGCACTGGAAATGGCTTTTTTTCTTTAAGAAAATGAAAGACATTTTAGGATGGAAATGCAGAGTCAAATTTAAGGCAAAATTAATCAGCCTTAATTTTAATTAAGGTTAATGCAGTCAAGCATTCAATCCTTCTAAATTTTATATTTCAGTATTCAAGATGCAAATGCCAAATATTTATATCCATCATTCTGTTACCACGAAATTAAACAAACACTTTGCTATGCATTACCCTGGACTGGCAGTGGAAAAGTGATATTTAGCATTCTTATACTGCTGAAAACACACAAGAGTAGACCAAAACCTAAAGTTTTCACCCATGCAGCTCACTCTGTTGCCCATGTTGTGGATGTCAACAAATAAAAACAATGTTAATTTTCTATGCCTTATCTAAAATAAAAAGTTTGATACCATTCTGTTCCTTTCCTGTCTGTGCTCTTTAGCAACTGCCACAAACAAAAGCAAGGAGAACAAAACAAGAACAAAACACATCCGGAGACAGAAGTCATGAACACACAGTTACGTTATATTAAGTCAGCTAAAGCAGAAAAGTCAGCTATATATAAAATTTTCTACCTTTGTTGTTATTCTCTCTGTCTCACATTATTGGCAGAATTAATGCAGCTCTCGTCTGGAGCAAAGAAAATCCTGTGCTGATCTAAAAATAATACAACTGGGCAAAAGAGAAAGATGGGCAATTCCCTGCTGTTGACTCATGTCCGTACCAGCGACGGGAGCAGGCTCCCTGCCTCCACACCATTAACACGTGCTGCAGAGGAGGCCGACAAGAAGAGGGAGATGGGAAAAGATAGTTTTAAACATAAGGGTTTTCACCACTTATGAAAGAAAAACTAGCTGGTTACAGACACATTCCCCTTCATAAAAGGATTCGTTTGCTTCTCTCTCACTTTTTTGGGGGCAAGGTGAAGGGAGGGAGATGAGAGACAGCAAATTGGTTTCTGCTCCTGTGTAACCCCACCCAGCCCCAGATACTTATCTCCTTTTGGATGAAAAACCGTTCCCGGCCTCCCCACCCAGAGCCCTGGGAAATAACATCCAACAGCTGCACTAATCTCTCCCACTTGCTTCAGATGAGTGATGGAAAAGCAGCAGCGCTGCAAACGAACTCTGCTCCTGCCTGCCTTCCAGGGATCCCTCTGGGTCCTCCTGCTGTCCTGCAATGACTGGCCCTGCCTCCTTCCCCTGCAGCATCACAGCGTGTCTCACTCCAAAGGACCTGCTACTCTCCCATCTCCATCTTGCCCAATGTTACGGATTTGTGCTGAAATCGCAAGTGGCACAGCAGCACCAGGAACCAACTTCCTGGCAGGCTGGAGAGTCTCCCCTCCCCTTTCCAGTGTGTAGGGGGATGGACACAGCTCACCAGAAGCTCAGCGCAAGCTGTTTCATCTCCTCAACAAAGGCGGGACTTGACTTTTAACTTTCCCTCCCACTTCTCCACTGCTGTCGGACTTTGTTACCAACGTGTTCTATCACTCCCTGTAATCCTCTCCCTCAAAAAAGTCACCCCTGAGTACAGCAAAGGCTGAAACCGCTGCACCAGCCCTTCTATTAATAGAGGGATGCACAATGCTGCGGGCATTCCTACAGCTGCGCTGTGGTCCAGGCAAGAAAAGTATTGTGTAGGAGCCAGGACAGATCTGATATAAACCAGGGTGATGTCGTGCTTCAGAAACTGGTCAGCATACAGCAGAACCAGCGTCCATACCAGCATACCAGTCACGCTTTGTCTCCCACAGTCAGAGTAACTCAAGTGAAGTTAACTACTATAAGATTTAATAAAAAGGCATGAGCCATCCTGTGCCATCTTTTTCTTTGTGTGTAAGCGAAGTAAAATCAGGAAAAGATTTCACTTCTTCCCAAAACTGTAATGAATTGCATGTACCAGCAATACTTCAATAGTGCCATATTCAAATACCTCTGCCCCAGTGGAACACTAGCTCACTCTACCATTTACTTCAACGGAATTCTCATGCTACTAAGAACAAATAAAGGGAAAATTGGGGATGGCTTGAAGACACTTGCACAAACAAATATTTCATTTGCTCATAATGACTTTTTTATTTAGCCAGTGAGTGTCAAGAAACCGGCTGGACAGAATCCTGAAGCAAGAGCTGAAGATCAACTTAAGTAGGAATGGAAAGGTTTAATAATTAGGGGAAGCATACCTGGGAATTAAAAAAAATCCTGACCTGTTCTCTGCGGGTACCAAAATTGGAAGCTGCACAGCATCCAGTATAAAACTCATTATTTGTGCGTACAAACTCAAGTGGACCTTCTGGTATTCTTTCAGGATAAGAAAAGGAAAACCTCTCCTGCCTTTCAGCACATCTTTCATATGTAGAAGCCAAGTACTTGTGAAGTTTTAAAATGCACAAGCAGAGTGAGTAAAAAAAAAGCTAAACCCTATGTATGGACCATGTTAAAAGCAGTACTGATTTTCGTAAGTAGGAATGTATCTAGAGGTACTTGTCTATCCTATAACCATCCACCGATGACAACAGGGCTCACAAATAGGTGCACCCCAACCTGGACCAAACACCCTTGCCCTTATTAGCATTTACAGGTAAGCTACGCTCAGCACGCAGACATGACTGCTAACACAGTAAGCAGCAGCCAGCACTTTGAGAGAGCCTGCGCACAAACAAACCCTGGTCACCAGGATCAGGCAGGCATGCTAACAACCTATTTTGGCACAGCCCTTCTTCCCTCCTGGATTCCCTTTTACGAGATGCTTTCCTCCACAGCCACCTTTGCATTTTACCCACTTTCTATTCTTGCAACTGAGCTGAGATATTCAATACCATGTGATACACCACAGTTTCACATGAGGGCATTACTCCCTGTGTCCATTCACTACTGTTATTTTTACCCGGCTGCTCTGGATTCCCAGTCTCCTCACACAACGAGCTCCCTGATGTGAGCTGACCACTTCTAGGCCAGCACTGGACTCACGCTACTCTTCAGATTTCCCATTTTTGTTTCTGAACAGAAACTTCAGAAAGCACTTAAAATGCAGTTCTGGTCTGCTTCTGCAAGCCAGCATGAAGATGTTCAACCCATTGATTTTACTTCTCCATTTGCTCAGTAAAAGGATACATTCACCAGCTTGCTTGCATATCCTCTCCTCTGCCTTATCAACATTAAGAGTTGCACTGTCCTGCAGCCTATTTTTGGTCCTATCATTTACCAGAGCTGGTCCATGAACCTTTGTGCTAGAGTGCTCTCCATTCCTGTCTTGGTACTCAACAATCATCTAACATACAACCCCCTCCAAATTATCCAGCTGCATTAAAAGAGTACAGCATTACATATTTTGAAGTGCTAACAAGGAATGAGGCTTATCCATGTGCTCACCAACAGCTGTGACAGAGAAGGTGCATGAATACTACTTGTCAGTCATGCTTCAAGTTGCTTCCAGTAGCAGAAGTGTCAACTACTAGGAAAAAAACTTCCTCTCCCCACCATGAACCCGTAGTTTTGTCTCACAAGTAAAATAAATTGCAAACAACATTTAGTTTTCAGCCACATTCACTCATCTAAGTTTGCAATAAGAGGGTGTCACTAACACCCTCTTCCCACAAAAGGCTGACCATGGGTAGAAAGCAACATGCTTCACAAGAATTAAGTCAGCAGGATTATTCCCTACTACATAAGGAGAGAAAAGATAGGAAGTGTATTCCTAAAACTGCTTAAGTAGGCATTGGCAGAAACAGGAATGAGACTCAAGGGGCTTTTTCTGGTGTTTTTTTTTCTTTTACATCCCGTACTATGTACTTTTACTCTGTCACACTGCTGCTCCATACACAACTTAGTTTTGTACCAGTCTTTTCTACTGGTGCTAATGATTGAAATCATCTCCGCACACTTTAAATTTCCATTAATTTATTTTCTTGGTTACTTTATCTCCACAAAGCCTATGTGCAGAACCACGCTGAGGAACAGTAACTGCACAATAAACATGTAATGTTCTAAGTAGCTGGAATCATTTTGACTCAAACCCACTTCCTTTTGTCTTGACTTTAAAAGGGCGGCTCATGTGCATTTGATATAATGACTTAAAATCATTACCCAGGGACATAGGCCTGAGGTGCCTTGCAGCATCCCACTGGTTGGCACCATGCACTGAAGAATGGGGATGAGCTAGCAAAGGGGAAGAAAACCTGGGGACCAGCCTGACTGAATCACAAGCTGCACTTCATATCTTGTGAAACACTTGTCGCACAGAGTCCAGGACACCATCCCTAGCGCACTTAAGTTGTCCACTCCCAGGTGTGAAGCCAGGTAACACCAAGACACAATGACAACATTTTCCACTTGGGAGTGTTTTCAAAAACAAAAGCTCACAGTAGTTACCCTGGCAAAACCGGAGGCAAATGAAAACAGTCACCACTGGTCAGGGCATCCTGACACTTTCCATTCCAGGAACTGAGCTATTCTGTTGCTATGCCTGTTACTGATCTAACTGCTCAAAACAACAGGTTTCCATAGTGGCATTCAATATCTAGCCAGTTTGACTTTACAAGTTTCAGCAAAACTTGGGTCAGCTGTTTTGAAGAACAAGGTAGACTGTGAATGGCTTTTGGTTTTCTTTGTTAGGAAGTTCTACAGAAGCATGCTACCCTGCGGCAAGAGAGCTGCTTTTGCTGTCCTTGTGAAAATATGCCTGGGATTTGGCAAGTTACAAAGCTTAATATATTATATCACTGTTTGGACATGCTCTGTAAAAGGTCAAAAAACTTAATCTGCCCTGAATCCATTCATCGCAACAGGCATCTACTGGTTCTGGTCACTAGGTCAGCTCAGTGACTGAGGCAGACAGTGTCTTTCACATTCTGCAGTGTCTATTTCTTCTTGTAAGAAGTTAGCAAAACCAAATCCCATCACTGAAGTCAACGCCACACTGAACCAAGTATCATTAGAAAGCCCCCATAACACTCATTAATTTCCAGGGTTTTTACCACATTCAAATTGCACAACTATCTTTGCCAAGATCTAATGTTGAAACATGTCTCCAAGAAAGCAGGTAACTACCACAATATCACCATCTTCATCCTTCCCTCCTCAGGAGAATACACAGGCACAAGAAGCAGCATAAACATCTCACTGCTGCTGCAAGGAAGGAAAAATTAAACCACTCTTAGGTGCAGGTACAGAGCGCTGTAAGAAGCCTCCTGGAGGAAAAGAGGAAAGATAAAGGATATGCTCTGGTTACAGTGAAACCCAACAGAGGAGTTCTGTAGTGCACGTACTTTATTAAAAGCCACACATTTTACTTTAAGCCTGTTCCACTGTATTTGCCAAAGGAGGAGAAACCTCACATAGCGCCTCAAAACATTTCTCCCCAAGAAATCCTCCGTCTCCTTTGCACTGCTGATGTTGCTCAGAGCCGTCTGTCAGCTGACCTTTACAAGCACATTACCATGTTTGACAGCAACCCTCCACCACAAAAGTTTCCAGAGAAGTTCCCCTGCTCCTCGAGGTCTCTCATTTTCCCTATTGGCTGCAGAACGTCTCAGTGCTCTGCTAATTATATCAGCGCTCAGATACAAACTCACCAAAATAGACGGTGTCCTGAGGCCCCAGCTGCAGGGAAACAGGCATCTTCTTTAAATAATCCAGGTAGAGAGGGCAAAGGGGGTCAGAGAGCACCCCCGAGCCACCTCCCACTGCAGGCAACCCTGCAGGAACCAGCTCATGTCACTAATTAGGGTGCAGGTCCCAGGGCTTCAAAGGGACAGA
Organism: Agapornis roseicollis; assembly: GCA_002631895.1. Classification (NCBI taxonomy): domain Eukaryota; kingdom Metazoa; phylum Chordata; class Aves; order Psittaciformes; family Psittacidae; genus Agapornis; species Agapornis roseicollis. The sequence continues at coordinate 297,464 of NDXB01009195.1, forward strand.
GACTGACCAAGGGGGGGTAATGCCATGAAGGAGATGCAGTGCCACAGCCTACTGTCAGCAGCACAAAGGGCCCTATTATTGCTCCCAAGAGCAGGGCAGTTCTTACCGTAATTAGGAGACAAAGATGCACGATTTAGGATTTTACATAATCAAGAGATACTCTCCCAAGGGGGAGTCCCTCTCACACAATCAGTGGATTAAGTATTGTTTATTCTGCTGCAAGTAAACAATGAGGTGCTCCCAGCTCAGGGCTTTACATTAAAAAGCAGTACTGGGGAAGACAATGCAGGGTGGCTTTTCATCTGGCTTTGAACAGCTAACCCTGTGATTTAAAGTTGTTCATTTGACAGTATCTGGAAGGGTAATGACCCACCCTGTAAATTAGCTGCTCACATACTGATCATCGAACTGCCAGACAGCCTTACCTTTTCTGCTGCTTAGCAGAGGGGGGCTGGGACACAGAGAGGGCAGCTCTGAGGGCAAGAGGCTGTATTTACACAACAGCACTACAATGGAAGGATTAAAGGACCACTAGGAAGCTAGGCAGAAGTTTCTGCCCACCCCAGCACGTTGCTGTTGCTGGGGATGCATCCCTAAAGGGAGGGAGGAAGGCTGGTACCACCACCAAGGCAATGCATGCTGGTGCACCACTCCAGAGATGATGTCTCTAATCGTTTCTACACTAACTGCTGGAGGAGCAAAAAAGAGTCAGACGTTTGCGCTGTGGTTTACAAAGAAAGGCAAGGTTAGGGAGATTGAGCATCATTTACGTGATCACATGACAAAACAGTCTGTGCTGGGCTACTTAAAGCTGTAGCTCCAAACCAAGCACAGAAGTCCTGGTAGAGTGACTACTTTTACAACACTGGCAATAAAAATAGACTGAGGGTGTTCTGCACCCTGTCCTTTGCTCGTAACACAGCTGCTAGGCTTGTTTGGTTGAACTTTGAGGAGAGTTCTTCCTCCTTGTTTTCTACAATAAGGAAACACCAGGACTTGATGAACACCTAACACTTTGCAGTTTGCTCCCTCGCCACGAGCACACCCATACACACGTACCTTCCGCTCTGATATTCTAGCAAAATCTTCCCTTTTCTTCATTTCTTTCACTCAAAAAAACAACCTTAAGCCTCACCAAGAGGAATCATTTCATTCGCATGAACTCAGGACAGAATGGTATGCCATGTTCAGCATATCTTGTTGATTCCTACAGTCTTGCAGAACCCTGGAAACCAGAGGATTATAGCATCTGCCTGCAAAGGGTTTTAACCCATTTCCTTTGGGTTAACAGTGGCCCAGACTGCTCTGCTTACCAGAGGATTTTCTGTTTGGTTGGGCCAAGCACACAGTGTCATTTGACTTGTCTAGACTAGGACAAAAGATGTGTTTTAAACCACACAGGCAGGGCAAGCTGTGTTTGAATATGTTAGCTGAACAGGGAGAACCACAGCCTCCTTGTTCTGTCCTATCTCTACTGACACATTCTAAATTACTAAAGCAAGTATCTGACAAAAAAACCCCTACCATCACCTATACAAGCCCATGAAGACCAACATCCCAGCACCACCCTTAACTGATGCCCACACAGCTTGACAACCATGGCTTTGATTTAGGGGTACATTTTAGTCTCTGTTGCTCAACCCAGTCAAGGCTAGCAAAATCCATTTCAGGAGAATATTATCCAAAAGCAAGTCTCCTAGTCCTAGAGAACAAGCTGCATGAAGAGGAACAGAATGCTTGCATAGCCACTGTGTCTTTCTGCCTTGCCATAGCTGACTGCACAGCTGCCATGCTAGAAGGGTATAACTTTTATCCATCACTCGGAGCAAGAGAATCCACCTGTCCTCTCATGGCACAGAACTTTGCAAAGAGGTCACATCTTCATAGAAGCTTCGAAATGAGGCTAATGCCAGGGTAAGTCTAATATAACAGTCGCTTTCTAGTAAGTGTATGGCAAAATTATCTCTGACTCCCTTTTGTGGGGATTGCAGAGCTCTTGCCAGAGAACAATTGTTTCAGCTTTGCTCTATAATCAAAATTTACTTCAGAAACAGCAAATTCTATCTAATTCACTACTATCTGCTGGACCAAGCTTAAGAAAGAGCTTTCCAACTCCTGTTCCCAATAATTACAGCACTTACAATGACTTTACAAAAATGTTTTTACACATATTTACCAAGGTTTTCTTAAAGAAGGAAAATTTAATAGAAGTAATCCCATTTAACAGAATGGGATGGTTCTGCTCCATGCCATTCTGTTAAGAAACTGCATTCAGGAGAGGGTGTTGACACTTCAAGATGGTGAATTGTGCACCCTTCTGAAAACATCATTAGAGTCCAATGCCCCAAAAAAAGCTTAAAACACTGACAAGCTTCTGAAAATGGGCAATATCCTCTTCTGAAATAGCAGCTTTCCTGCATGTGTAAACCAGACTTGGGATATCTTTTTTATCTTCAAGTATCTGGCTCTACATTTTTCTATGATAAAAAACAGGAAATAAAAAAGTATCAGGAGTCCCAGAGGCAATTACTTGAACTAAAACACAACAGCCAAGCACCTTCCCAAGCAATTAATAACTAATTTTTCCTTGTTAAAAGAAGCTGATTTAAGCCAAAATCCACACCATTCCCTAACCTCAACAGGCAGAAAAGCATAACACATTTTATTGAAAGTCTGGAACCAGAAACTCATCCATCTTCACTCACTCCCACAACAGACAACAAAACCTTTATATCCAGCTGCTGCCTTCTCCCCAGAGTAATCTTAGAGGTTTGTACCTGAATACTTTCATCAAGTTTTGCTTCATGTTTTAAGCATCTTTAGTTTAACTTGTTAAAATTCTGCCATGTTGGCATTCTGCATTTTTATGTAACATCACCAATGGGTTTGGAGGGGAGGAAGGGATGCTTTAATTTCTTCTAAAAACATTCCCAGCTATTAACTGGCAAGATTTCCTGTACTTGCAAAAAAATAACAGAACCAAGCCCTACAGCACCCTAGCGACACAAGATGAGGCAGAAGCATTTAAAAACCTGTACAAAGTCAGGAAGGGAGCCCAGCAGGCTCTCTCAGGTCACCAGGTGACCAGAAACACTCTTGGGACTATTTCTTACCTCAGAGAGTTATCTGGATGTGTCTCCATGTGGGACTCCAGCCCATACTTGCAAAAAAAGTCTTTGAAACACACTGGACAATGATAAACTTCCTCCTCAGCCTTCTTATCCCCTTCACAGGAGTGACCATCCTCAACAACCTTCAGAGAGAAGAAGAAAAAAGCCTCACTAGACCAAATTTTAAGCAACAAACCAAACATACAATCCATTTGAAGTCTTTCCCTTAAAAACAAAGTAGCAAGGCTTCAACCATAACTTTGCTGCAGGCGATCAGAAATTACTCATGTTGGTAACAGAGAGTGGGTAAGCAACAGAGCCCCTGTGTGTGTGAGAACGTGCATGAGAGAAAAGGAGGCTCAGTAGGAGATAAAGCGTGCAGCTAAGTCATTAATACATCAGTTCTAATGAGAAACTGCGATCTGAACAACTTATAAACCTGTACGTTTATATACCATTGAACTAGCAACCCTCACTCTCTAGAAAGCCAAGCGAGCTGTCACCCTGAATTATTTATGCCACTCAGATACTGCCAATTGCTAACTCAAGTGGTCCAGGGAAAAGCAATGAGTTTTCTGTAGCCCTCTTCTGATTACGGCGCAAAAAGCATGCACAAAACAAGGGATACTGTGCTAAATGGAACTGCTACTAGATGGCCAGTTAGAGATAACAAATGGAGAGGGTCAAGTTACGTTTGGCAGCCACCATACATTTTGTACAAATGACTGAAATGCACTAAAATGTGTCATAAACAAAACCCTAATGGAAATGTCTAGCCTTTCTGGTTTCTCTTGCAACTCCAGTAATGCAGGATCATGCTACTGTGAAAGGGAAGTGTACTACAGATTTTTTTCTCCAGTTCAAGACAGAAACAGACTTAAGCTGCTGCTGCTTTTGAAGTAAACACTAGTTTTTTACAAGTTCAAATCATTATCCAGCAAGATGCTAATAAATTAAACAAGAGAAAAAAAAAAAACCAACCTAGAGGAAAACTGCAATAGCAAAAGAATAGTTCATCCATTTGTCATCTGACATCAGTTATCTAATATAAATCATAAGCAAATCCAAATTTAAATAATAAAGAATTAAAAAAAATAAATCAATTCTTTCAGTCTCTGAAACAAGAAATTACTTTTCAATCTCAGACAACAGTGTTGCCTATACAGGACAAGCATGGCATCTTAAAATACATATAGAGGACTCAGAAGCCCACATCTGAATATCTCCATGCTGACTGCCTGATCTCAACAGCTGACAGAGTTTAGGAGGTAAGCATCTTTCGCTTCATGCCCCATAAAGAACCTTTTTTGCAGGTATCCTCTCTTCTCTGTCCATCTCGGCAGTGTGACAAAGCTTCCGTTTTGAAGACGATCGCCTGCGCTTCAGTGGTGACGGGGGAGTTGTGGTCACTGTGCTGTTCGGATCCTTCTCATGAATCTTCATGTGCCTGGGCAGGAGGGGGAAGCAGATGCTGTCAGCAGCAAATCGGGGCAGAAAGCCTGAGTATATTTTAATGCCAACACTACTTCTAAGGTTTGCCTTTAAAGGATACCAACAGAGATCCCATAAACCAGACTGAACTTCTGCAGAACAGCTGGGGCACAATCCAGCATCGCTCCTTTGCAGCATGTGGGACCGTTTGGGACCACAGCAGGGAACCCTACAGCTCTCCCCCATGTCCCAGCCCACAGCATGGCACTTGCCCTGCTGGCACCTACCCCCAGGAGCACCCTGCCCGTCTCACATCATTCCAGAGGCCCTGCTTCTGCTTAATACTGTACATTAATCTACATGCCCTGCCTCCCAGTCTGGTGGAGGTCCAGTAAGTAAAAGCCTACAGCTTAGCATCTATTTCACTTAATGCAGAAAAAGCCTCCCATCTTCAGCTGGTCTCCTTTCATAGCTTTTATATCCCATCTGTATACTCCAACACCAGAGCAACACTTCTTAAATGCATTTATTTCCTTCTCTTCCTTAACACACTGGTGCACCCCGATATCGAATTTCAACTGCAACTCTGAAGTCAAGATCTATCTGGTCACACTGTTAAGCTGCAGCAGGTATGACTTTCAAAACTCTGTTATTGCCTAAATATGTTCACAAACCTGCTTCCCCAGGAAAACAACTATTTCTTGTCACAAAGACACTGGGAAGGGGAGAGGGTCAAAACAGCTCAGGAAGCAATCTCATGAATATCTGTATACCTGACCCACCTGCCTCTTGGTGTTCTCTATTTGCAACCTGAGGAAGACACTGGTGCCTAGTTCCCTTCGGTCAGATGAAGGGTATTGCACCTGTGCTTTTTCTGAATTCTCAAAGCTCAATTTTTATGGTTTTTATGTAGGGCCTTTAGCGTCACTTCAAATTTATAGTGCTTTTGAAAAAAATCAAACTTACGCTCTTACAGGCAATGCAGATTTTTGCTTTTAATAACTAGAAATGGGAGTGCAGGAGAAAGTTGCCCTTTGTCCATATGACTGACTTCAAAGCAGCAGGAGGGAGACAATGTCAACGGCATCTGGGCACATCCTTCAGAAGTCACACCCACAGCTCAGCTCAGGACCGTGCCATTTAACTCCGCTGCACGATATCATGTTCAAACATGAGAGAATGTTGTAACCTAGATGAGTCTCCTATGTCCTCATAACTGCTTGGATGTTATGACATAAAATCTGTTTTAGTTTTGGATGCCAATGGCATGATGCTTCAAGATAACACACTGGACCAAACTGACCCACAGGCAAAATAGGACGAGAACTGCTGGAAGAACTGTCTCTTCACACAGTGCTATTTTTAATGCTTCCTTTCACAATTGCTGAACTTTTTAAAAAAAAAAAAAAAAAAAAAAAAAAAAACCCAAAT
>NDXB01009195.1:307081-318726 GCA_002631895.1 Agapornis roseicollis
CTCCCCCCCTTTTTTAAAGCAGATGGACAGAAAAACATTTCAGCCACACACTGTGATGCAGAGCATGATTTCAGAAGGGTAACTATTCCACCAGAACAGCAGCGAGTATTTCTCTACATCGAAGAAGAGACTTTTGCAATAACAAACCAATGCAGAACTGAAGTGTCTTACTCCTTTTTCTCTCCATGGATGGTGTTGGATGAGTGCCTCAGAGAGGTGACTCATAGGAGGAGGGGGAAAAAAAAGGGCATGTGTCCTACTGAAGTGACATGCAGCTCCTGCTGGGCACAGCCCAGCCTTTACCACATCTCCAAAAAGGGCTGCTGTATTTTCTTAATGCCAAGGGGATTTGCATGTTGATCATATAAGCTTTCTGGAGGTCTTGAAACAGGGCAGCCCACAGCTTCAATGCCAAAAGCAGAATGTGGGCAGGTTTTGACTGGTTGGCTCAAGGCTAGAACAACGAGTTAAAGCATCCTGAAAGAGGCAACTGCAAGATGCAGCTGCTCCCATCTCCGGGTCCCACTGAATTACGAACAAAACCAGGAGCTCCTGCTTTGCATGCAGATAACCTGATCAGCGCCACTTTGGCTCTTGGAAAGGAAGCATCCCTCTGTATGCGTGGGAATCCCTCACCTCTTAACTCTGAGAAGACAAACCACACCACAGTTGCACCCCAGGTTTCCACGGCTGCTGGTGCGCTCCACATCCCTAAGAGAAACGGCCTGCTTGGCTCAGAGGCCTGGGCAACAGGAAGGTGTGGAACAAAAGGGTGTATCTGCAGCCTCTGAGCAGGGTCCAGGGTTAAGCCTCTCCCTTATAACTATGTCAGCATAAGCGTTCCTGGCTTTCAGTCAAGCAGAGGTTTATGCCAGGTAGGTCTGATTAGAAGGAGCAGCATGTCCAGAGGGGGAGCAGCAAGCAATTTCACTGAGGCCTGGTTGGGAAAGTCCCAGCATCTACATCAAGATTAATTCTTGAGAGTAGGATCCAGTGTATAAACACCCTCCTCCTCCCTCACATCTCCACGCCTATGGAAACGCAGTGGGGAGGCCAATGAATCCAGGCTTTATCAGTCCAGAAAGATCATCTGACAGTATCATGTTCAGGTTCTGGCTTCATATCCCACATATTATTCTAAAATTTCTCTACTTTACCACCAGATGTACCCTACACTCTACTGTATTGCACACGGTGCTCCTCATCTCCTTCGTGATTTCTGAACAGTCTGATATCAAAATCAAGGGATGATGCTCATCTGATGCTTATCTAAAGACAAGGGAGCCACACATCCAACCATCCAGAGACTAAGGATAAAAAATAAGTGCTTTCCAGCCTTCACCTTATTTAAAATATATTTTGTTTTCCCCTCCAGCATGAAGAGTTATTCAAGGTCACCGAGCTGGTCTGGGAAGGTGATCAGATGCCCTAAGTACAATTTAGCTGATACAATTACTTTACCTCTTCCATTGTTTTCTTCCCCAAGATCTTTCACTTACTGCTAACTTCAAATAACAGTAAATAATCTCCAAATAATCAAAACTTCGTATGTTTTCAATAATTTAAAGAAAAAGCATGTCTATTATTCAGAAGGTGATCAAACATCAAAGTCTGCCTTGTCCAAGGTTCAATTTCATGCCACTGTATCAAAAGCAGCAAAAATGCAGGATGCATCCAAGACAAGTTGAAATTTGGACCATAACATTCTTCAGGCATCATGGAAAGAAAAGTGGATCACGGAGTAAGAGAAGACAGCCTTCAAAATTACACTGATAGCGAGTGACTCGTTTCAGAGATTTCTGTGTCACATCATCTTTGGCATTTTTTTTTTTCTGTTTCATTCTGTGTAACAAATTTTACTTCAGCCCAAATTTTCTATAAATGCAGGAAAACACAGGGAGCTCATCTTTAAAGCTTCTGCCATTTGACACGGCCTAGTATGAGGTGTCCCTGCCCATGGCAGGGGCGAAGTAAATGATCTTAAGGTTCTTTGCAACCCGACTGATTCTGTGATTCTATGATTCTACGACACATGGGAAGTAAATCCTAAACAAACAGAAAGAGAAGCAGCAGCATTTTTAAGAGCAATCATTTAATATACTGCTGCTAACACCCTCCTTAAGTTCTAGTCATATTCACGAGACTGTTAAGTCAAAAGTGCAGTAACATTATACCCTTGGGTTAAAAGAGTTTAGTCAGTTGTTTGTTTGTTTGTTTGTTAAAACATGTAGAGAATGTGTATTGACAATGTATTTCCACTGTTAATTACCAACATCACCCACTTAAGAGAGCAATCCACTCAGCTCTTGCCAGCTGTAATAAAAGGAACCAGAAAGATGCAGGTAATTTTGCAAATCAAGACACAATCTGTACTTGGACAAGTTTCTGTTTGTCTTCTCTTCTTGGCTTGTTTAGTATTTGCATCCTCAAAAAAACCCCAAAATGACCCAAAAAGCCCTCAGACAGGCACACACACTTCACAGCAAGTCAAGAGACATTCAAATACCAAAACCCCAACCATTTGGGAAATGCCCTATTACAACTGTGAAGCAGTATCAAAACAAATTTAAAGTACCACCAAATATTCTAGTGGTTACCAGTGCTGAACACTCTCACGAGATAAACAAAACGAAGCTGAAGAGCAAGAAACCTCCATAGTTATGCTAGTAAAGCCATTGCAATGCATGCAGTGAAAGAGCAGGGTGGAGCACATGGGTCCCAGGAAGGATGAGATTGGGAAGCACTGACTCACTTTAGCCACACATCTGCAACCAGGCACATCAGGAGATGCCCCAGCTACTGCTCTCCATGGCACCCAGGCGCTGCAGTCCTGCCAGTGTAATAGCATGGCTCATTATCCTCATAGAGGCCCCAGTACTGATTAGCTCTGTCTATAAGGGTGGAGGCTGGGTGAGCCTCTCCACACAGCAACATGCAGCAGTATGTGAGTGTAGCAGCCCCCTCAGTTTTCCCCTGGGGAACTGCTGCAGCCCAAGTACCACAGAGATGTGCTGCAAGCACCCCCTCAGGTTCAGAGAGGTCTGCCACACTGTCTGCCCCCCTGAGCAATGAGGTTCTCCCTGCAAAGTAAAACCAGCCTTAGAGTGGGGCAGCAGACAGCATCGTTAGTATGACAGGAGCATTATTATTTAGATCCACCAAGACTAACTGGGTGTGCTAAGGCTGCAAAAGCCTCCTATGATCACATTCAAATGACAGATTAGAAGTCCCTTTTTAGTGCTACCAGGCCAGTCTGCAAAGTTAACCAATGCCATGCAGCTGCCAATACACGATACCTAAGGATATATGATACACACACATGCACACAAAGCACTTTGTATTTTTATCCTAGAGTAAAATTTTGCTTTGCTGTGAATAAAGGCAAGTTGTAAGCATGAGTGAGAGGAAAGATACTGATCTACACATCCAAAATGGGGGGGTACCACTGCTGAATAATTACTCTGTATTCACATTTAAGCAACTACATGCTATGCAGAATCAGCAAGTTCAAACAGGCTGAGATTGATACAACTGCATTCCCAGCTTGGCTTAAAGCTACTCTTGTTCCCTACCAGCAGCGCTGTCAGGACACCTCAAAGGAAAATAAGGAGACAAATATTTGCCTGATGATGCTGTGACAGAGAAGTGATTCAAACCATGCCTCCAAAGGAAAGCTTCCCAAAGAAGAGCAAAAGAAGGTATTCGTTTGCAGTTTGCATCAGTCCTTGCATATGGGCGGGCAAAGCAAGCGGGAAATGCAGTGTGAGCCTCCCAGTATCACTTCACCCACAGTATGCATTAAATTCAGAGCTAAATTAACAATGCAAGGAGACTTCCAAGCCATAAGAGCTCTTTCATGAGAGACAGTATTCAACAAGATCCTTCTAAGGCCCCTGTACTTCCTTAAGCTTTGAGACAAAACTTTTTCAGTTACAAAAATATTAAGCAGGAGTAGGTGCCTCAAAAACCTAGCCTGGGACATTCTCAACTGCTGTTTTCAATCATCTTTTTCTGAAATTTGTGGTTTTCAGGCACATCCTTTAGTTATCATGGCATATAACCTTGGTCAATGACTTCACTGCTCATTTTTCAGGAAACTTTAAAGAAAAGAAATGGAGGACAATTAAAGCAGTTTTATATCTTAGCACCAGGAGGCTGGGGGGTGGGAGGGTAGAAAATTAGAGAAAGGATGCCAGAAGGGGGAAAAGCTTTATCCTTAAGAGCAAACACAGTTGAAGAAGTCCCAGGTACCTCCTGCCTCCCCTCTAGAACCGCACCCCTTTACCAACCAAGCAAACACAAGCCCCAGCTATTTCCCAGAACCAGGCAAAGCCCTTATGCAGTTGCTTCCCTCTCACACTCCACTGTTGAGCAATCCTGATGGCACACAGCACAGAACAACTTGGCTGCATCACACAGCTCAAGGAGGAAAAAGTGGATGGCCACAGCAATGCTGGCGATGCCATGAAGATGGAGCCAAATACCTCCCCTCCCCGGCACACACCCATGCAAACAAGCAAGGAAGCTGCACCAGATAAGAGAAGCACATCTTCCTTAAAGCAGGGTCTCTGCATCACCCCCGTATCAGCAGTCACCAAGTGACTCCATGGGCAAGGAAGTAAGAGGTTATCACTGCACAACACACAAGTTGTGCAAACTTTTCCCAGCACCGAGGACGGCATCCTAGCAAGAGGTTTCACGTGCTCAGCCCATTTCCTGTCCTGTTCCTGAACATGTGGTCCTCCTTCCTCACCAGCAGTGATCTCACAGCATGCCCCCACTGAGCAGAGAAGCACTAGCAAAAGGTTTCACATCTTGTTACATGTCTGTTTCGTGAAGCGCAGTAGCTGGAAACAGAATTCCCTGCGTGACCTGTGCTGCTTTACAGGAGTTTGGGAATTTTTGCCCCCAAGTGAAATTAATCTTGGTGCAGTCCATAAGCAACATGGACTGCTGTACCCTCTTTACCCTCAGTTTGAGACTGTCAAGAAAAGATAACACATTGAGGTAGCTGGATGTCAAAAATGAGACACACTGAAGTTATGCATCTCTTCTGTTTTAAGACATGAGAGCTGACACTGAGGGTTTACCAAAAATTCACTGAGAGTGTGTAGAAAACTTCAGCTAAGACAGCAGCATGAAGAACTCAGCATATCTATACATGCCCTCGAGAAAAAAAAAAAGGCAGTATTAGCATATTGTGTGCTATTTACCAGTTGTATGATGGCACTACTACTTTTAGACCATGTCTTCGCCTAAGCTGTGAGCATCAAGCAAGTGAGCATCACGGCTCAAAAACACGAGTGAAGGGCTCTGGCTAAGCCCACACACCAGATTCCCCTGTTTGTTGTTTTTACAGCTAGAGACATTTCCCCAAATGCTGACAATCTGCTGTTAATGAATAAGCCTATTTTTAAAAGAGGGGAGAAAAGAAAGAGGAAAAAACCTGCTGACCCTGAGAGAGGGTTCTACAGTTTGCTGGTTTCAGCATGCTGAACTAGAACAGGTTGAGCAGGTTAGGTACTGGGGGGAGAAAAGGTAAAGCTGGAAGACATACATTAAAGGTGGAACAACAGCAACCACAAACACAGTTTGAGATAGCTCTTTACCTCATTCTTGTGGGCACTTGGCCCAGGAGTCTTTTCAAACAATGTGAGGAACAGAGTGAACACATGTTCATCAGGGAAGCAATGCAGGTATTTCTGATGTGCATGCACAAAAGGCTGAGCAAAGATTACCTTAACATACAAACTCTCCCAGCAAACTTTGTCACCACCAGCATTTTCTACACAGAATCATCCAACTGAAGTAAAAGGTGAAAGATAAACCCCCAGCTGAAATGCCAGCAAAACATGTTACTTGTTAACCTTGAGAGCCCACATCTTCACAAGAATCACACTAATGTTGGGCTTGAGGCAAAGGACTAAAAGCACCTCAACTCCCACAAAGACTTCCTGGATTTTCTAGTGCTTGCTAAGTAAAGGCCTGTATTTATTTTGTAACTCTTCAAGGTGAGAAAGGGAGGTAACATCCCTGAGAATACTAGACCTTCAGAGGAGGTGATGTTCCTGAAAGGGTACTTACACTGAAAGATCAAGGTCTTGCACTGCCATGTGCTCTGCAACTAGAGTCTAATCTGTCAAGTGGCTTGTGCTTATTTGAACTCTGACATGGGTAACAAAGCAGCACTACGCTATGCTCAATACGCTCTGTTATGTGGAGATTTATGTTACTGCCCATGAGGAGGGTGGTATTACTCTGCTGCGTCAGACCACCTTCCCCTTGGCACAAGTCACACCAGACACCTGAACTTACTGAGAAGCGTGTCCCCTTTTTTCACCTGCAGAAAACCAAGACACAAAAATCCACCACCTTACAAGGCACAAGATCCAACTTAGCTATTACTTAAAGGCAACACATGCAAAGTCTAAGACCAAAAAGCACACTGAAGCTTCTCTCATGTTTAAGTACTGAAGAGCTCTGGAGATGCAAGTATAATGTTCCTCATTGTGTACGCTTTGGTTCTCAAGAACAATGGAGCTAATTAAGGTCTGCGTATAAATCTTAACTCTGCACTTCCTTGCTTCGCTTGATTCTAATCAGATCTCAGCATTTGTGTTTTTGTGTTAACTTCCTTTGCTGCTCTTTAATGATAACTGAAGGGGGATACTGTCCAAGGCTACAAGCAGCATGTAACACATCTGAAACCATGGCATCTTCTTTCAGCTCTCACAGAGGTACTGTGGCACAAGAGCTTCAGAGTCTCTACCACTGAAGACATCTACAGAGGGTTTTTTTTGAGCACTGTATTTATACATCCTGTGAATTAAACAGAAGTATATATAGTTTTTACAAAAAAATGAGCAATCTACTCAGCAACAGTGAGACAGAAGAAAGATTCTGCCTGGGACCATTAAAAAACAAAAGTCCTCTAATTCTCATCAAAGACACTGAGAAACAGATTCTTGCTGCTATACCGTTGCTGAAAAAGCCTGACCTTTTCTTTCTTTCCTTCTTCCCTTCCTTCTTGCCCCCACCCCAGTCTTCTTCAAAACATGGGGATCCCAGGAGAATACCAAATGTTTACTCTGCATCTATCTGCTGATGCGAAAGAGACTAAAAAAACTTCCTCCACCTGTCTCCCCACCCTCATTTACAAAACGTATCACCAAAATATAAGGAAAATCTTTAAACTGCAAAGAAAAACAAAACAGCTATCACATCTCACCTGTCTCCTACAACTACAGACATCAATTACTACAAGCAGAAATCAGTCCTTTATTTTTGTTATCCCTGTTCAAGAATTAGGGCACTTGCATTAACAGAAGCTTATCTTTCACTAGCATGCTGACAGTGGTTAAATCACCCCCAGTGTATAAGGAATGAATCTGAAAACCTGTAATACAGCCTGCTACTTTATATTTAAGAGTACTGCCTACCAACTACTACACTGAAAAACAAGCTCCTTAGGAAATGACCAAAGAGACATCTCTATTGTGCGAGACAATAAAGAGAGGGCCTTTTCACACATGCGAAGTGTCAATCATTTTCAGCATGGTGAGTTTGTTTTCAGCTTCAAGATCTTGTATGTTCAGTTTTTCAAACTACCCAACGTTCAACACCAAATTTCCATTTGTCCCTCTTTAAAACCACCAGAACCAAACCACACTGTGATACGGCAGCTCATCTCCTCTTCTGGAAGAAAAATAGCTCATCATCACATTTGGCTATGCTCTGCTTCCAAAAACTCCCATCTTAAGCAAATGCCAGACTGCACATGCTAGACTGCAAAGATCCTATTTGTACTTAGAGGCTGGGCATTGCTACTGCACTGCACCCTACAAAGCACACACACCTTACTGGAAGTAGGCCAATGCCATAAATAACAGAGGAGCAACACACAGGTGGAATGCAGGGAGAGGATGGATTCAGCCAGATCTTGAGGACACTCTGCCTACTGGGTATTTGCAAAGTCACAGGCAGCCTGTACGCATGCCTGCTGATGAAATGCAGACCAGTGTTAAAGAAAGCGAGGAAATCACTGGAGCACACGCATCTCAACCTCTGTGCCTTTATCAGGATCCAACACTCCTCTTCCAACCAGGACATCACAATCTCCTGCAAGCGTACACTTTTCATTTGCCAGTGAAGGTGGCCAGTTAAAACATCGAAATTCACAGGTTACCCTCCAGCACATGCGTTTTTTATCTTCCTCGAAAGAACCACTCAGCAACATATATACACTCATAAAGTGACACTTAATAAAGACTCAATTTGAACATCAGAATAGTACCATCCCCTGATAATAGAAACAGCTGTTTGTCTCTCCACAGCAGATTAACAAGAGAAGTTTGGGAAAATTATCTAGCACTGAAAATGAGATTGAGAATGAAAGTGCCTTCTTAATTAAAAGAAATACCTTCTTTGATAGGACCCTTTGTAAAGCATGCTTCAAAGCATAGCTTCTGTGATCCAGATCTTCCAATTTGAGTTTCAAAGACTTCTGCATGTGGTTGTTGCATGTGGTGTTTTGCACGTGCCAAAAGAAAAAAAAACCCAAACTTGGAGACCTGCTCCTGAGACAGTGCCTGAACAGCCCACAAGTACCTAAGTAGGATGTAAATAAAAGGCCATTGTGAAGAATTTTGCTAGGTATGAGGTAAGGAATGGAGAAAGAGAAAGCAGATTGGTGCGTGCGATGTTTTGGTTTCATGTGAAACACTTTCCATTACCACACTCATATGGACACCCTGGCTAACACCAGCTACTGACACTGCAGCTTCATTTACCAAACTAGGGAAACTGTGGCTGTAATACCTGTATTAGCCCCTCACTCTTTTCAGACTTGCCATAAGGCCTTTAATAGCTGCCCACTGGAAACTGGCAGTAAGATCATTCCTCATCTCCCTTCTGGCATTTATATTCTATAACATTTTCAAGTTCCATGGAGAGCATGTCTTTGGCAGGGAAGAAAACGTGATTTTAAAGTGATAGGCACTGACCATCCTCAGTCACAGGAACGGAAAAGGAGCTGCTGGCAAAGTCTCCTACCCCCAAAGGAAACCCTTCTGGAGCAAGTGGAGGCATCGCCCTTCCCCCTGAAGCTTGCTTCATGTTCTGCTGAAATGCAACACAGTAAGTCAAGCAAAATCTTTTTTCTATCTCAAGGTCCCTTGCTAATGCTTACAAACCACCACCACCACCACTAAAACCCACAGCAGCAGCCTAACTCCTCTATCGGCATTTTGGGGAGATGCAGCAGTGGAGATGGAGTAGGAGCCTTTCATCCTCCTATTTGGTGGCAGTCTTGAGACGCAAAAGGCTCCTCAGAGCTGCCGCTATTCACAGACAAACTCCCTAGGGAGCTACTGTGACCGTCCAGATGGAAAGCCTTTAATAATTGCAACCTGTCACACACACTCCTTCCATATAGTTTATGCTCCTGCTCAAGAACTGATAACAGTCAACTTTAATTTTCTGTGACCAAGAGGAAGCCACAGTGCCTGTGTCTCTAGTGTGAAACTGTAAGGATTAGCATATCCTAAAGTGCAGACTTTCCTAGGTACTGATGATCACAGAACCTTTAGAACTCGAAATTACTATGATCTCTTTACTCCAAGGTCCTAAAACCCACCAAGAAAACACCATCCCCTTCTTCCCCCAGATCAGCCCCTGATTCTAGAGAACACTTGTTATTTCCAAGATGACTTGCTCTTTCCAGTACTGGTCAAAGAGAAATCTCTGTAAAAGATTCAGCATCATCTCCAGCTTTGCCCCTCCTGAGCAACTCATGTTCCTGATACCAGATGCTGAGGGATCCCCAATTACTGTGCCAGATTGCAACAACCCTCCCCAAATAGCAGAAGCAGAACTGATACGGAAGCAGTTAGCTTGACGGCATATTCGGAAGAATGAGAACACCAGTTTTTTGCTCTGGACATTGAGCACTCTCTAGAGACCTTTGCTCTCTCCAACTGCAACTGTCCACACAGGCTGCTCCTGAGCAGTCTGGCAGCTGTATGAGAGTTTTCTGGGATGCCCTGGGCTCTCCATTCCCTGTTGAAAATCCTGGCCAAGAGCCACCGTGGTCACAAAAGGAAGCAGGTTTTAACCTCTTTTTCTGAATGGTGCTGCACAAGAGAACCCTCCACCCCTGTCTGCCCATTCAACTTGACTTGTTGACAAGCAGCCAAGGAGTACAACAAAAAGAAATTGGACTTTATGTGAGAGGCTATGACTCACTTACAAATGAAGTGTTGCATGCATTGTGGGAATCTGGAAGGGCAGCATGTTTCACAGGTGAAGAGTACATGCAACACCCTGGCACAGCTAAACTAACTCAGAGAAGAGATGGGCAGAAAATAGCATTCTCATTCCACAAAGAGTCTGGCTTCTGAAAAAAAGTTTTGCCATCATGAAAAAGAGCCAAAGATAAGAACTCTGGAAGTGTTTTTTTTATCCATGAATAAAGCAAGAGTGGAGAAAAACTGCTTTCAATTGAGATGATGGTCACTTGAGAGTGTAGCAACATTGGTATTTTCTAACTCCCAAAAACAACCAAGACTTGTCTCCTTCTCTCCTCTGCTCAGCTGAATGTCTAATGACCTGGCTCCTATGAGGTGGAAAAATGGGTCAGAAATATTCATCCTGTAACGGAAGCAAGAAGCACTCACGTGGCACACTATTTCTCTGGACAAAACCATTTCACTGGAGTTTTTCCCCTAACAGATCTTTTAAAAATATGGATTAAAAAAAGTATAGAGAGTTAAATAGAGGCTAAAACAAGGCAGAGGGGTAGAAAAAGAAGACAGGATGTGCCTAGCATGTGCCTGCATATCTTTCCCCCTATTCAGGCACTGGCAGACTAACTTCTCCCTCATTCCTCTCTTATGCACTGAGCATATGTGGTGCAAATGCAACAATACTTGAGAGGCTCCTGCAGGACCTTCACAAGGTATGCTGATTCTTCGCCAGCACATTTACAACTTTCTGCTAACCCTAGAACTTCTCTCTCTGACCCCACAGTCTGTGCAATGCTCCAGGGACACCACCATGCTGGGTACCAGAGGCATGCTAGAAATCTTGCTCTTTGCTGTTTTGAGCATGTATCTGTCACTACTTAGATACTGTAGAACAAAAATAGTGAACAGTAAAGGAACTGTGCCCAAAAGCAAAGAAAGATAGACTTGTAATATCATCCAGCTGTCACAGAAGAACAGACATGGCACCACCACAAGCAAGGCCTGCGGGAGCTGCACACAAGGCAGGACCTGCAAAGCAAGTCCTTGCTCCAGGATCTTGAGACAGAAACAGTTTCGAATGTGATGCGAAAGACATTCAGCCACAGCACTGGCAGGCCACTGGACCTAATGCTATTGCTAAGTTTGAGATGCCTATGAAAGAAGTTGATTCACACCATCTAGAAATACCTGTTCCAGAAGGAGGTATTCAGTGGGCAAAATAAGAACATCTTCCTTATGAGTGCATCATAGCACCAGATAACAAATTTAATTTCATTTTACATTTATCCTCATCTGCCTACTTGCACATTCATGCTTTCCTCTTCATCAATAAGATTCATTATCATATGCTACAACAACAACAAAAGTTTATTTACTGCAAAAAAAAAAAAAAAAAAAAAAAGG
>NDXB01009195.1:318798-382851 GCA_002631895.1 Agapornis roseicollis
TTTCCTGCAAAAAAAAAAAAAAAAAAAATGGTGGCACAGTCCTGCCAATCCTAACCCTCCTTTAGCAAAACTAGCCTGTTTCAGTTTGCTCAGGATCTTGACTGTCTGTGGTCATTTGCTGCAGTGCCACCAAGGTCAGGAACAGGTTTCTGCAGTATCCCACCAAGCTACTGTAGTGAAGGCCTACACTAGAAGAGTTTTAAAGAGCAGACAGGAACCTAACAGATGGAAAGAAAAGGATGATTTTCCTTGCATGAACTTAGGCTCTTAGTGCAGGCAGGAAACACAGCACTCCATCCTGGTAACTTCAAGCAACACCTCATTAGGAGAAAAGATTAAAACCAAACAATCTCCTCATCAGAAGGCTCTGATTGGTATTTGCTTCTTTTGGGTAAGTCACTGAACCTGGCCATTCTGGCAAATTTGCTACTGAAGTACAGTAAGAGTTGCTATAAGGGGAAAGCTGTGTAAGTGAAGGTGACTCCATCAACATCTGATAGGCCTGGAGTCAAGTCTCAGGGGAAGACGCCCTTTCCTGCTTCTTAGAGAGGATGAGGAGATGTCTAGTGAACAAAAAGCCAAAAAATCATGCAAGCAGTCCTTTAGCAAGCAGCCTAGGCTGAGGACCTGGACACAAGTGTCTGACTACCCCAGAGTCCCAGCACTGGAATTCACCCTTGGGTGCCAACAGTGGCATCAGCTGCAACTCAGCAGCTACCCTGCCATGCTCATGGCAGACAGAGTAATGACCCAGTCTGGCAAACATGTGGCTTGCAACACCTCTGATCAGATGAATCAGACATGTGATTCATTCAGTGCTCAAGGCCAGTATCTCCTCCAAACATCTTTGTCTTTCCCTTCTCATTTTACATCTCTCTCTCCGATTCTCAATTCCAATCAAGTAAAAGTTACATAAATACGGAATTCCAAAATTGCATTCCCTCCCATTTCTCCTCTGTTTTCATGTAACTGTTTAAGCTGGACAATACGATACAGAAAAGGTAAATCTGCAAGCAGCTATTGCTTCCCTTGCATGGCATTACATTATCATTGAAATCACCCTTTTTATTCCATCTGTAACACACTGCTTGATAAATGACTAGCAATAATCAAAGAAACAAGATTTTTTTCCCTCGCACACAGAACCATCACTCTTGCAATCTTGTTTATAAGTGATATTCCTTTCCCCCACCTGTCTTGCAGTTTCTTTCTAGTTTGTTAAGCTGGGGACTACACCTATGTGGGAATTCTCAAAGTCTTAATCAGCTCCAGGGTGTTCCACCCATACAAATACATGAATACTGAATTGGGGGATGAGAGAGAGGAAGGAACATCCATGTAATATAACATTTTGTTTCCCCAGGTGACAACTGTACATATTGCTACCTCCCTATGAAGGAAACTACATGAAACATATTTGGGAACTTCGATTACAGAGAATTTCACAGATCTACAGTACAGTAAGTTGTCTATAGTAGAAGCAAGTACTGATGTATGCATTTAGAAACAAGACCAATTACTCTGAAAAGGCATCTTCTTCATGACAGCTCTTGGATACCTAACTATATAACATGCAACACCATCATAAATGTTCCAATATAACCACTTTCACCCATGACTGTGAAGCTGCAAAATGAGAAGCTTCTATAATGGCTTGGCTACATATTTTTGTCCTCTGAGAAAAATCCATCCCGCTTGTCAAAATAATAGTAATACTACTAATAAAAATAAAAAAGCATTACTCCTGGGTATCTGTAGCAACCCTTGATAATATGTAAAGAGAGCTAGAAGACCTTTCTCAACTCTGACTTCCTCCAACAACTTAAGCATCCCAGTAGCTGCAGTGTGTGTGTGTGTCACGCTACACTTGCAGATCACACACAGTCCACATTTTTTGCCCAAGCAAATGTCTTTGGTTAGCCTGCAAATCCTTCCAAGGAAACAAAAGAGTCCCTGTCATTTAATTCTTTCCAAACTCCTGGATCACAATCAGCACTCACCTGTGCATGTTTCCATTGGTGGTGAAGGACTGTCCACATACTGAACATTTATAAGGCCTTTCACCTGAGTGCACCAGCATGTGGCGATCAAGGGAGCTCGCTGAGCTCAGAGACTTTCCACAGATGCTGCAGGAATGGTCTGTCCCTCCAGTGTCAGTGTTATGCTAGAGAAAGCAACGATTTTTTTTCATTGAATGCTCCTTCTGAAGTGCCAGTAAAATATTAGTGACAACATTTAAAAAGCAGCTTTTAAAAGCCACCAGGCACAACACCTTATATTAAGGTGTGCTCTGTATATACCACTCCTTCCCAGCCCTCCCCCCCCAACTCCACCCCTACCCTTCATTTTTAACTACTTAATACACCAGCACGAGCAGCTGTTTCATACAGCCTGCAATGCCTGCCACATGCAACATTTCTGCTGGGTGTGCAGCAGAAGAGGCTAGAAAGGGACTCAGAAACAACTCATCAGATTAATGGTACCTTGGAATACTTTTGAGCTGTGCAGTGGCTTGGGGTTGGGTGAGTAGTTAAGGAGGAAAAAGGAAAGAGAAAGTAATTATGTTCATTAGCTGCTGTGCTATATGCACCACTCTTTCTTTCTTGCATTCAGAGACTTGAAGATTTCTCCACATACAAAAACCCCCCAAACAAACAAACAAAAAACCAGCCAGGAGAGTAAAAAGAAAACAAAAAACAAAAAACAAAAAAAAATTAAAATAAAATAAAATAAAATAAAATAAAATAACGGTTACAATACAGGAGGGAGAATTGAGGTAGTAAGGATCTTGTGGACTCCCAGTGGTGAACCACAGCCTCAGCATCCAAAGCAGATCCTTCTGACACAGAAAAGGCCAAACCTCCTTATTAGGCATGCATATATTTCAAGAGGAGTAAGAAAAGGCATGTAGCTGACAAAAATATGCATCACCTATTTAAAAAGTGTATTCTTAACTCTGCCTCCCAAGATTGTGAGGCAGAGTCTCTGAAGGACTGAGAGCCTCTCCTACACTGAGAGGACTTAAAACTTGTTCCTTCCTGCCTCTTAATTTGCATGATCAGTAAAGAGATCTGTACTCAAACAGGATAACAAAACAGGACTTGTGCCTCATCATGGAAGTGATTTTACGGATCCTTGGGATACCTTATGCTACGCAGAACAGGACATACATCCTTGTTTGAGCTAAGGTGGGGGTTAGTGTTGGGGAAGGAAGGGGAGTACCCACCTTGGGGTTCAGTTGGGGGGTGGGGGAAGGCTTAATAGAAGCCTTCCCCTAGACAAGGGGAAGGCTAAAAGAAAAGCAAAACAAAGTTATACTGGAAGCATTTCTGGTTTGTACATGAAATTGTTTTTTACCACTGCAAAACGCATCCTGGCAAACCAGACACTCCTAATAACAGTCAGAAATCAAGAGCTAGAATTCCGCATACCTGACGAATGTGCATAGTTAGCTGGTGCTGTGTAGTGCAAATCTTTTCACACAGAGGACAGGTATAGGAAGACTTCTCTTCTTTTGTTTCCTGTGAACAAAACAAAACAAAACAAAACAAAACAAAACAAAACAAAACAAAACAAAACAAAACAAAACAAAACAAAACAAAACAAAACAAAACAAAACAAAACAAAACAAAATCATGAGGAATACTGACATAAAAGAACCCAAAAGCTGTTACTGCTGGGGATGGAAAAATGATCCATTGTAAGTATTAAAAGGCCACTGCTGCTAACAAAACAACTTGTACATATATGTTTATCATCCTGCTACACCCCTCATGGAAGTTTCAGAAAGTTCTGAATTTATAAATAGGGATCATTTCAACTACTGCAGAAGTTCAGCAGCTGCTTTAACAGCACACAGATACTCAGCAGTCCCAGTTTAGGACAGGAAGTGAAGGCAATTATTGCAACCAGCTCAAACTGCCAGGAGAAATTTAGGTGAGCAGAAAGTAATCCCTGGAGTACTGCCAGAATATGTGAGCAAATGCTACTAATCTTCCCAAAAGATCTTTAATGAGCATAAATCTCAGGGACTTCAGGTTTTCCACCCCATCTCAACAGCAAGACACTAGCGCAGTGCCCTTCTCTAGGGGCTGTGTGTTCTGCTCCGTGGCTGACTCAGAAGGAAGAGCGGCGCTTACTGAATCACCAGCACCATTTCCCTTAGCATCCTGTGTTTCTCCTGGAAGCATCTCATCCAGGCACACCAGCCAGGCCCAACCCTTCACAAGCTTGCAGGATCTGATGAGATCATAGCGAGAAAGAGGTGACAATGCAAGAGTGTACGTGACTCAAAACGAACACATTATGAACCCAGTTATTCTCCACCCAGGTGAGAAGTAGGAGTAACCATCCTCAAACCACGAGTACAAACTATAAAGCCAATACGAGAGCTCAGCCTGATTTAAGTATGCCCTTGAGACACCAAGCAAAGCCACCATTCTTTCAGCCAAGAATGAAATGGCACTCTCGCAGGAATCAAAGGCATTTGCTTGAATTGTCCACAAGGATGGGTACTGCGTGACATAAAGGTTATTTTCACCACCTCACTAAGAAGCACAGGAGCAGCTTCTGCACCAAAGCCATTATATTAAAAGCCACTGAAAATTGAATCTCAGCTTTCTGTAGAATGATGCAAATCTTCACTAGCTAGATAGAACCTGTCAACTGCCTGTTAACTACACTTCCTGTAGCGAGTACAAAAACCATCTCTGCGTGACTGATGGGAAAATATAGCAATTATGACAAAAGGACATGTTCAACTGGACCTCTTTGCTGGCTATTGTAAGTATCGTTAGTAAAGCCATGAAAACAAGTAAAAAATGAAGCTTTAGCTCTTTAGCAGTAGCTCTTTATTTGGGAGGGAGTTGATGGGTATGCATGTATCTATGCTTTTCCTCTCTTCACACAACTTTTTTTACCCTCTGCCATCCCAAAAGTTATCAACTCAGAAGCAATCATTTCCAAACTGGCAGACACAAGCGTTTGTGGTGAACACTCTCAATGACTAACCCAAGTCTCTGTGACAAATTATCTGGTGTGTTTGGAGGAAAGATGCTGACACAGTGCTCTAGAAAGCATTTTTAAGTCTCAAAAAAGCAGTATCACCTCCTATATGACTTGGGGGACCATTCTACAGAGACCACTATTAAAACCCAGCACTGTGTTTTCAAAAGCAGCACCAGGATAATTTTCTATTAACTTCAGTGCCCTGTGGACATGCATGAAGAGCTATTTTCCCATTTTGCTCGAAGCAAACAAAACTTGTGACTTCACTTCTAAAAGTACTGGGACTGAAACAACCAGGTCTCCCACTCCTCCCTACCATTTCTCACATACATCTTTTTTTAACTCTATTTCCGGGCTCTCCATCCTAAAGGTAATCACTGTAGCCCATGCACACAGGCCAAGACCTAATGTACTATTTACTTGCAAAACTTTAGAAAGTAAGCAAGAAAGGCTGCCATTATGAAGTTTGAACATCCCAAGAAATTTCCAATTCATTATCTTAGTGCCCCCCATCCTGTTTATATACAAACATACAATTTGCACACACTCATTCCATCTTACTTATACAACTTTAATTTCACTATATGCCACCTTTCTGTGGAGTAATGTTTAGCTCCAATTACACTGCAACCCTGTTAAAGTTGGCTCAGGACAGAGAACAAACACACTGTGCCATGAGGAAAATCCCTGCAGCTGTGCTGACAGTTTAGATGGTGTTTAATCCCCAGGGTATTTCTATGAAATTATCAACCTACTACTTTTATTATTTGCACACACACCCCCCTTACCCAAGTTGCTGCAGTACTACATAAAATGCACTTGTTTCAAAGCCTGCATTCTAGACTGCCTGCTCTTCAAATCAGCAAGTTAACAGAAGATAGAGTAATTACTGGTTCACCTTGAAGCAAAGATCAGAAACACACTATAGCTCAGCCAGAGCTGATTAGTATTGAACCTGGGGTTTATTATTAACTAAAACCCAAACTTTCTCCAATGGTCACACAGGGTACATGCCGCATACCATAACACAGCTCAAGCAAATCCAGAGTAGCTACAACAGGAATGCTGTTGACTGACCCAATCCAGACCAAAAAATATTAGCATCCCTACTGTAAAAGCAGCCTTACTCACAAATTTAAAACATTTAAAACTTGGCTACCCCACTGGAGCCAGGTTGGTGAAAACACACTTCCTGAACTGGAAGACAGAACTAGCAACTAACTTGTTAGCTACTCTCCCTTCAGTAAGTCAAGCTGGCACGATTGCTCTGCATTCAACTCATGGTAAATGCTTTTGCAGTTGTGCATTAAGTCTGTTTGTTTTAATCCCGCACAAAGAAACCCCTTTATCACACTTTTTATTTTCTTTGAGAGCAAAGCAAATGAGAAATTAAAGTGGATGCAGGCTGATGTGAGAACATGTTTATTAGACCATGGGTAGACTACAGCCAAGATAAAGTCAGCATTATAAAGAGAACCATAGACTTCGGGACAAAGGTTCAGGGCAAAATGTTTCACTGCCAACTCATGGGAAACAGCGGTCAGGCCCAGAAAACTAGCTGTTATTATCCTTGAAATTATAATAAGGGGCACATTCTGACCAGAATCTGAGATCTGTGTTCTGCTACACAATGAAACAATCCAGTGCTTTCATTCTGCTATGCTGGAAGTGGAAATTTGCTGTATTAGAATTCACTAACCAGACTGATACCCACTTAATATTTCACATCTCACTTCTATTTTCTCAGCAGTGTAGCTCTTTGCCCCTCTGGCGATAACAACCTTTCAGCCTAAAAACAAATAGGCTATTTACAATGTTTTCAATGTATTTGTTTATTTTTACGCTGCAAGAATCCCTCTTAATCCTGTCACATTTACTCTCAAGCTTCCTTTGATTCGATGCCCATTGAAATATCAGGTGGAATAAAGGTCACTAACACTAATAAACTTCCCTGAAGCCAAACCACATGGTGTACTGGCGGATGGCTGTGTAACAGCACTGCTAGTGAGACTAGTCTGAACTCCAGTGCTTCAGACTAGTCTGAACTCCAGTGCTTCAGACTAGTCTGAACTCCAGTGCTTCAGACTAGTCTGAACTCCAGAACTTCACATGATGAAATCAAGGAACTAGGGCAGCCCCTGAGTGGGAACACTGCAAATAAACCTTAAAGCCAGGTGTAGACAATACAATCTGACACAGTTGCTCCTATATTGCCCAGGCTCTTCATTTAAGAATGTTCATTTATAGTTAATGGCTTTTAACTCCTTCCAAGACAAAAAAAAGAAAAAGATCCAAGACAAGTCATAAGTCTGTCAACTGGGCAGCTACTCGACAAGCTATAAATAAACTACTATAGGAACATCACATGAGTCACGCCTCTCAACCTTTCTGGTCCCTGTTACATCTTGATTCATTTATAAATTTTCCATGCTTCACTGGAAGCTCTAAAGTCAAACGGACACATGAATTTGGGGAATTTCTTGATAGGCTGCAGCACCTTCACTGGTAGAGGCTTGGCCCAGCAGGAGAAAAGCATGGATAGAAATAATCACAGCTTTAACTGATATGACTCTCATTTCAGATTAATACTCCTATCAACTAGTGCCATCAACTGGTAAATAGAAAAAGACTGATAAAAGCTACATATATGTGCTTTGCAAGATTTGTACAAAGCATTCTGCAATAGCTCTTCATAGTTTTATTAACAATGAAGTAAAGGGCACTTTACACTACACACCTGTGAAATGCGTGTCCCAATGGATGTTTTGTTTTAGTACCACCTTTAATCTTCCATCACTTGAATCTTCCCCAGGGACAGCCACACACGTCATGAGGGGTCCCAAATGATGGCAGCACCAAGCCTCCTGCCCCACAGCTCTGCTCCTCTCCAACTACTTTTTTTTCCCTAGTTTCATGAAATAATTGGTCCCCCAACAGATGAAGTGAATGCAGGAGCCTGGACAAAGGATGCATCAGGGAAGAAGCAGCAATTCTTAGGTGGCTTTGCCACCACATGATATGAGAGATCATGCTCAAATGTTTTATGTGTGAATGCAAGCAAGCAGACCCAGTTTTCTAAAGTTATGTTCTGGAGAGCCACCAGAAGATATACACAGAGGAGCAATGTGGAGGCAAGAAATACCCGCTGAGGGAGAAGGTGGCAAAACAGTTGAAGAACATCATTATGTCTTCTTACTTCCCATGCAGTTGTTTGTCTCCCTTTTGCCATCCTTCTGGGTTTACAAACCCTGCATTTGGGTTTACATACCTGGTTTCTCCTGCCAATCCGATTTGGTGCAGGAGACTTCGAGGGGGATTTGACATTTTGAGAGCTCCCACCATTTTCAGCAATCTTCCCCACATTCATCACTGCTGACATCATGGCGTCAATGGAGGACAAGTCTGCTCCGTCCAAACTGTTTGGTGGGCTTGGTGATACCTGGTAGCTGCTTAAGCTTTCCAGCTGCTTCTCTGGAACTACAAACACACACAGGAGTTTCTACACCATCTAAAACTAAAACCAACCCAAACCCCCACATTGTTTTCAGCTGCCTGTAACTTGCATCACACTCTACTGGATCATCACGGAGTACAGGTGACAGCCCGTAATAACTGCAATTCTTGTAAAAAGAGAAGCTTCTTGTATTGGAAAGCATAGGACAAGGTGTACATTACGTTCTCATAGGATGTGCATGTTATGTTCCTTTTCAACTTTAATACAGTATGGGGCTTATAGAGTGATACACACTTACTGTAAAACGGTATTATTCGTAGTATCTTGTGATCACCACGAACTAGTAGGGCAGTACAGACAAATGCATGCTCTGGCAAGCACTACTGTTCAAGCAAGCACTTATTTGAACAGAACTGCACAATTAAGGCATTAGCAACACAGTGTAGGATACTGGATCCTCCTTAGAATATAGCTTAATACCACTCTGTATATGGAGTAAGCTAACTTAGAAGAAACCCAACCAAAATAAAATACCAAATTGCCCCAAATACCTCTTTACTACCACAGCTGGCATTTATTTAGATTTCTTCTCTTTTTGGTCTATGAAGCCATGCTAGTCTATGGAGCATATGTCTTACATCCACAAATAATGCCACAGCTAAAGCTGTTCAGACTCAGACTTCTCCATCATACTTTTTATGTAGCAAGGATTCTAACAAATTCAAAATACACCTAAAATCTCATCTCCAGTTTCTCAACATACAGACATGTCAAACACACACTTCAGGCCTTCCACTTTCCTCTTTATGAGTTTGAAAAGGGAAATGCTTTCAAACTGAATATTCCATTCCCCAAAAAGAAGTCTGCCAAACAAACAGGAACACCCTGTAAGTCTATTGCTCTGTCAACTCTGATGGAGAGCAAAAAATCTTAATGTGTGATGTGAGAAAGTCACTGAAACACAAGAGGGTGTGAGGGTGAACAAGGAGGAACATGTTTGTGAACATTTGATCTCTGCATAATACTGTCTTTGGAAGATAAGCTTGAGTATTATAAACAGGTGTTTTTTGAGGCTAAGTAATGTGGTGCCAAGTTACCAGAAGCCAAGAAAATCTTAGTTTGGAAGTAATGGTAGCAGAGTTTTCATGTGCCCATGCTTCTGCTAACCTATTTTATACTTTTCCGACAGATAAAGGTTAGGGATGGCTAAAGAAATGTATGCACCAGTGCTTCTGCTCAATGTATCTTATACATGTCAAACAAATTAGGGGTATGGATGGGTAAGAAATATTTCTACAAGCCTTAACCAATGCCCTAATTTTACACAGTCAAACAGAGCTAGTCAAACCAGTTACCTTCATTTTTGTCCCCTGATTGACTGGGGCTCTCTCCTTGGTTGCTGGTCTCCTCACTTAGCGTAGTATGTATAGTAGCGTCTGGCTCTTCAGCCTCTTCTTCAGCAGCACCCTCTAGCACTACATGAGGAAGAAGAGAAAAGGAAAAGGGAGTTAAGTTTTTCTGGAAGCCATTTCAGCAAAAATAAGACTACAGTCCTTTAGTTTGAGGGCTACCCTGACTGCTACATGAAGTCTGATGAAGCATGTAAATAGTCCCAGCACAGCCTACTCCCACAAGTGGCCAGGCACTGGGCTGGGAGATGCTGCTGCCTGTGCCAGTGGTGAAACCTGGGCAGACAAAGAACGGAAACCCTTACTGGCTTGGTCCCCAGTATTCAGCCAGTAACATCACTGACAGTCATGGCATTTGGTTAAGAAACTGGAAGAATATTCTACAGCTAGAGAATTTAAGTAGTTCAATTTCACACACACACACACACACACTCCTCCCCCCATCTTGGAGGACGAACGTTTAATCCAATACATGAATGCATGGTGACCTTTTTCTTCCTTCTAGCACTGGTAAAATGACTACTGAGGTTTCTGGGGCCATTTGACACACTCCTTGCACCCACTGCCCAAGGCTTCCAGATGAGCTGAAGACGTAAGAAACCACCATATGTGCCAACAGAATTTCTCCACACCCCTTTCTGAAACCACAGGCTTATCATGCTATCACTGGGGTTTCAGGAAGGATGCCTGTTCTGGCTGGGGAATGACAAGGCAGTTAAACATCATTTTTAGAGGTGATGGGGAATGATCAACCATGAGGAAGAGAGGAGTTCTCTGCCCACAGCACCCACAGTAATAGCCTCTGGAAAAAGTTATTTGTAATATGGAAAACTACTGATACGTTTTAATGGAGAAATACACTTTTATAACCTTATAAGTAAAATAGTTATGGAAATGAAGATGCTGAGGACATTTCATCACCTCAGATGTCCAAATTCAGCAAACTTCATACAGGTATTCATTTTTTCAGAAAGCAGAGGCCATCAGCCTCAAGCTGTGGTTAACTCAACAGGGTTTCTTCCTTAAAAAAAAACATATTCTCAAGGATGACATGCACATCAGTCACATCTTCAAATGCTGTTTGAACAGCATT
This sequence comes from Agapornis roseicollis, assembly GCA_002631895.1. Classification (NCBI taxonomy): domain Eukaryota; kingdom Metazoa; phylum Chordata; class Aves; order Psittaciformes; family Psittacidae; genus Agapornis; species Agapornis roseicollis. The sequence continues at coordinate 329,762 of NDXB01009195.1, forward strand.
TACAAACAATAAATGACTACATCATCCCAACTACTGACATTTTAAAGCACACAGGAAAAGGCAGACAAAGAGAAAGGGCCCAGCTTGTGTCAAGCAGCTCCTTATTTCACACAATGCCAGACAAAGCAGCAGATTCAAGCTTCCTACATTTAACTGCTGACCCTCCTAGAAGTAGCACACAGATGATTTGACATAGAGACCTAGCAGTCAAAAGACAAAACCTAGGATCCAACTAAGCCCAGTGTCTAAGGCTAACAACACCAACTTGTTAACAAACACTGCTTTCATCCTGCATCTTCAAAAACAGGCAGAAAGACTGTTTTTATGCTACCCTGAACAACTCGAAGTAACTCTTTCCCAGTACTTTTTATACTTTTCTTCTGAATAAACACTAGTGGTCCCTGTGACACAGGACTTTTTGATCCAAGGCAGGGCCAAGCACCCATCCTTCACTATGTTCTCCAGTAATTATGGGACATGTTTATTTTATTTTTTTTGTCCTTAAAAAAAAAAAGTCCATCTCATTGAAGAACAACACAGTCATTTCTTCTCTTTCTCCCCCCCCACCCCGTATCTTCTTTTAGCCATTTATGTGGTAGCTGACTTAATTTTGAATAGAATAAACAGAGTTACTTTCAAGAGTGGCCAAATCTTCTAAGTTGCTTGCTGTATCTGCTTAGTACCACCAAAAATAAGGACCAGTTTAAATTATTTGGAGGGATTTCCGCTAAAACAATGCAACCAAGTGTTTAAAAAAAACCCCAACCAAACAAAGCAACTCTTCTTTCCAAAGCAGACCTATTCATTCCTCTTTCAGTCAATACCTAGGACATTAACGTCACCACTGATTCATCCAGGAAGAAAATCTATTGTGCAACCATGAAGACTCCTGTGTTGGCCAAGGTAGCTGAGAAGCTTCCCAGAGAACTAGAGTCAGAATTCCTAGTGCTGCATTTAGCAACAGTGAAAATGGGAACTGTTTATCACATAGAAGAAGAATAAATACACGAATGCACTAACAAACCTACCTCCTGGTTTAGGAACATCTGCCAGCTTGTCCTACATTCTTTCAGGAAGAAAACTATGTATTGTACTATTACAGCCTTTCGTATTTTCTATGAACCAACAGGTATTTTACAATCTTCCTGCTAATACAAACCAAGATGTATAGTCACAGATTTTGTTTTTAAAACCATTGTCTGTATATCAAAAATCTCCTACTTTGGAAACAGTCAAAAGCCTTAATAGGTATTATTACTGCTGCATGCTTTTCTTTACATACGTATTTTCTAATCTCTTGCATGAAGCAGAAATGCACCACTGAAACAAAGACAACTACAGGAGCAGCACACACTGATTTCAGAAGCATAACTTTTTATTTGCAATAGGATATAGAAACAATAAGAATACTGGGCCAAATCACTCCTTCCTGTGGGAAAACCCATGGCAGAGTGCCTTTAGGCAGGAACATACTGAGAGATTTCTCTTGCGGCCTTTTTTTTTTTTTCCCTTTAAATAAATGCATCACTAAGGATGGGGAAGTGGGTTTTTTTCCCACAGCACCTAAGAAACTCAGGGAATCAGGCAGGCAGCAACCAACATGGGTGCCCTCTGCCATGTGGCCTGCAGGACTGCAAGCCTTCTCGGCTCACACCAAATGTCCCTGCTTGGAGATCATGCTGATGGGAGTCTTCTTCCTCCCTCTTTCCAAAAGAAAACAAAGACCTCCAGGAAAGAGGACAAAGAGGAAATAAGCTGGCAAACAGTGCAGCCTCAGGTTGCATTCAACACTGGACCAAAGCCTCTAGGAAACAGGGAAGTAGTCACAAGCATTCAAGTCATCTACTTTGAAGAAACCCTCCAGTGACACAGTTATCCTCTGTGAAAAGGAGGAAAAGCAGAGAGCAAGTGACAGAGCAAGAGCACTAGTATATGGCGAGGGGGGGACACATAAACAACAAGACCAAACAAAACTATGCAGCAGTCCTATTTTCACAGACAACACCAAGTGACCTGGCTCTTCTGCAGGAAGGTGTCTTCTCTACCTGATGATGTTGCTGAACCTATGAAACTGGGGCAACCTTGATCCTACAGAGAAACCTGAGGGGCTTTAGCTCCTGTTTCTGACAGAGGCCTACTCCTGATGCCCCACATAACCAGCTAATGCGAGAGTTACTGAGAAAGCAGAGAGCTAAAACAAGAAAAAAAAGCCTTGTTGCTTCCCATTCAGTCTGTACAGGAAGACACTTGCTAGACCTATTTCCTCCTTTGGGATAATGTGTGACTCCACTGAATGTTAAAGCTGAGCCCATCAACAGTTACTTCCCCCCTTAAACACAACTTCGTTTGTATTTAATTTTCTTGGTTTAAGATCACTCTCAACAGTTATAGCTGCTTCTAATGGGAGCATCAGGGATGAAGCAAAAAGGAAGAACACTGGCCACAAGGGAAGGAAGAAGAAAGAAGAAATGATGAGTCTTCAGAGTCACAGTCACTTGACTTGCTGCCGAGAGGCGGCTACACAAGCATAGAGCAGCACGTCCTGGCCCCTGGGAGCTGGTACAAGTCTCTGCTCCAGATTGCTCCACTGTCTTTGCACATGAGCTCTCCCTTTGGAATAGATAGGAAGAAACACACAATACAAGCAAGGAGGGGAAAAACCTGATGTGCAGCACAAAGCTGCTCATTGTTCTGCCTTCCGAAAAAAATCCACATTAATGTTGAAGTAGAAGCCATGCACTAATTGGGCCAGGGAAAGATTAACACTCTCAGCCAAATACTTCTATTGGTTTCATTGAACATGCCATAGTACGTATTACAGAACACGGAGGAGGGAGGAGGAACACGGGAAACAAATGACAGTTTTAGGAATGTGCACCCCCACACACATGCATTTCAAACCACTTTTTCCCGTGAGGACCAAACAGGAATCCTGAGCTGTCTTCATCATTTCCATCTTAGCAATGCTATTAGCTTATTCAAGGCTTTCCCACTGTTCGGTTTTGTTTTTTTTTTTTTAAGTGGTAGGAAAAAAAACCCCAAGGATCATTTAAATGAAGGCCAGACCTTCTAGTATACAAATTTAGATGAGAACAGAACTTCAAAGAGAATATTGCATTTGAATAAACAAACTTTACCGTTTACCCTTGAGACTGTAATACCTAAGGATTGCTACACCGCACTCCAAACCATTTCTGATGCACTGGTTTCCTACTAAGCTTCTACAGAGATTTTATGCTCAGCACATGGTGCCAAGCACAAATGGTCACTATCACCCCAAGAGATGAACATGATCACCTGCACTCCATTTTGAACGTGATTTTGCATCAAAGCTGTCAGGAAGGAAAGCGGGTGAGAAGGCGTCATGTAGGAAGAAAAAAGGGTTAACACTAATCAAAGCACTGCCTCAAGGCAAAGAAAAATGTTTTCCCGACTGACCTTTTTAATACCAACTCTGCCCTTGCTACTGAAGTGCTGGTGCTGACTCGGCACCCCAGTGGTAGAGAATTATACTGGCAGCGTCACCTCACTGTCACCACTGCTGGAGCCATCAGCACAAAGGAGCCTATGGGGAAAGGAGGACAAGCATAAAAGGAAAGACAGCTGCTCAGGAGTATCTGGTGGTAGTTTGGTAAAAGCCAGGAATGTTACCGCTAAGGTTTTGAACTTGTACCTGTAACTAATGTTTTCCTCTAGGGAAAACCAAAACCAAAGAAGGATAACAACCAGAAGGAGCATCATCTCTTGAAAGGCGCTCTCAAAGCACCAGACAACAGACTGCTCCTCTTGCTATGAACTCTCTATCAGCGATAAAATTGCTTTATTTGCGCTAGAGCACGTGTAATACTTTGCTTTCTAAAATAACCCTATGCATCCACAACATCCATATGCCTTTTCATACCCAGCATATACACAGACAAACACGCACAGACACAGAATAAACAAGTGAAGCCCACGCTCATGGCCATACCCTAAAACTGAGCTAGGGACCACCTTCTGTTTTGGGAGCGGGGCAGGGGAAGAAGCACCAAACAAGAACAAGATGACCCCTATATTTCTAGATTATTTTGTATACTGTTGTTACAACATCTAACAGTTAGACTACATCTTGAATATTCAAACATACTTATTCCTCCTGTTCTATTTCCTCGACTCCACAATGGGGTAAGTGTGTGCATTTGGGTTTTATGTAGGTTCTGAAAATCACCTCCTGATGACTTATGGACCACTAATGATCCTCAGGACTTTGGCTCAGATGATCAAAAGCACCTCTCTATAAAGCATACCAGAATATGAACTTCGTTAATGTCTTAAGCAAACAACAACTTTGAATCACCTGATACTCTGGTATTACATTGATGTAATACACTGGAAACAAGGGCAAACAATGTAACAGTGAGATGCCATACAGGCCGACGTTTCCTGGATTAACTTCACTTATACGGTCCAACAGTTTTACAGCAATGCACAGGGACACCAGGCAACTTTAATATAAAATGCAGTTGTATCCATCTTCTGGGCCCTGAGCTCAGTTTGCTAACCTGTCAGTGAGCAAACTAACACGTTTGCTCCTTTCACAAGAGGTGTCCTGTGGGAACAGCACTCATGCAGGAGCCTGTGGCCTTACTATGGTAGAAAGGAGAACTAAGGCACATGCTGCTCTAGCACTGAGAGTGAAAGCAAAACGCAATGGCCCTCAGGCTCCCAAAGGGAAAGCCCAGGTCTCTGCCATCACACTGGGCAAAGGGCTTGATCTGAGCCTGCACTGAGCTTCTGATCAGCACTGCAAAAACCTGCAGCCACATTTAGGCTCAACAGATGATGATAAACTTTAGATTTTTCTAACGCCTTAGCCCTCCTCCCCCCTTGACCAAAGAAGCATCTACAAGCTGTTCCTCATCCTTGCTGTTCGCATCAGCTTGTGGGTGAGCACCTGGCACACCAGGAAGCCTGTGTCACTAAACTGCAGGCAGCTTTGAGAGCTCATTCAAGCAAAAAAGATTCTGAGATTTGAAGACAGCTTAACAAACCTGGGGCCATGAGCACTACTTGAAGACAGGCAAAAAGAACTGAAGTCAGAGCAACAGCAGAGTAAACCAAGTGGCTGTTAGCAGACATCCCTGCACTCCTAATGCAGACAACTGCAAACACCCTTCCATTCCCACCCTTGCCTGCCTGTGCACCCGTTGTCAGGAGGCCAGTGTGGAGGGGGCCTGCATCTCTCTGTCACCAGGCACCCCGGCAATGCAGTGACAAAAGAGGACAGGATGGCCTTGGGCCTTACTGGGCACATCCCCTCCCCTGCACCCTCCCCACCGGCTGAGGAGGGACACAAAAGCAATACTGTCTGTCCTTATAAGCTCTGCTTTGCATGTGTTCAGGGAGCAGGGACAGCTGTGCGGACGGCTCACAGAGTTCCAGGAAGCCGATGTGTTTCTTGGCTTTGACTCCAGTTTATTTGCCTTAGATGAAGTGGCGACCCGAGAAAGTCCCTTCGCGTCCCCCCTGAGCTGGCACTGGCCACAGCTCCTTGGGACATGGCCAGGGGTCTCTCCCCACACCCACTGGCCTTCCCCAGTACAGCCGCCACATCTCTCCCTGGGGCCGGGGCTGGCTTGCTCCCCACCTGGCAAGGGGACAGCCCTGGGATACAGCGTGGGAGAGGGTAGGAGCCCGGAACAGAGCCAGGACCAGAGGGAGCAGGCCCTGAAGGCTCTTCCCTTGGCAGGCAGGATGGAGGTGACTTGGGAAGGTGGGAATGGGTCAGGCAAGCAGCATCATGCTGCCTGCCAAAACCACAGCACGGCCCTGATGGAGCCAAGGACAAGGGGAGAGAGCAGAGGAACAAGGGGAAGCCAAAGTAAGGGCCATCTCTATCACCCGTGTCTCCCTATGGAAGAAGCCGAGGAAGGGGAGGTGTGCCTGCCCGAGGGGAGCCCCAGCCCACGACACAAAACCTCATCTGCTGGTGCTGCTGTCTCAGATCAGCGAGAGGGGATGAGAGATGCAAAATGAGGAAACAATCTAAAACGCAGCTCTGTGGGTTTGGGTTTGTTTGGTGTTTTGGATTTTGGGGTTTTTTTAATTTTTGCTTTGCCCTGCCAAACCCAGTTAACTTAAAACACTGCAGGAGGGGAGGCTATAGCTTGACATCCCATCACCTACATGGCTAAGCAAGCACTGTGCTGAGGGAACCAGATACTTGTCCAAGAGCCTGAGGGGTGAGCTGGATGGATTGCACTTGGGAGAGCCAAATGGAAAACATTTTTGAGTAACAGAAGAAAAGCGACCTCCCCTCCAAACAGTCTGAATTACAGCATCCCTTGGCTCCCCTGGAGGAGAGGCTGCAGGGACACGGGGCGGGCAAAGTGGGACTCTGGGCTTGGCTGGGTAGCTGTGACGGAGAGCCCCGACAATATATGGCCAGTCTAAACCACGGGATATCTTGTCCTTTTAAGGTGGGCCAAGAGCAAGCATCTGTGCAGCAGCAGCAGTACAGTCCCAGCCTGCCATCAATAGCCCCTGGTGTCACTGAAAAAACAGGGGCTTCTGTGCCATACCAACTGGCTGTGCAGATGCCCAGGCACCCACCCCAAGAGGATACAATCCATCCGGTTGTTCCTCTGCACAGCATCATGGAAACAACAGGGAACAGTAGTGACCAGAAGAAGAAAAGCCACGAAACCATGCTGGCTGCTCTGCTTGCTGGCAATTGGTGCCTGCAGCTGTTGGGGAGGGAGGGAGGGAAAAAGGGAAGGCCTGTCCCTGTCCCCGTCCCAGTCCCCATCCCCTTCCCTGTCCGTTGCCCTGATGGCCAGCAGCTCAGCCAAGAGCAGCTTCAGACCCAGGACTCCAAGTGCAGGTTTAAAATGAGTTTCTGGTGGGAGAAACAAGAAACGTTTCACCCCCTTCATGCTTGCTCTTCACACGCAGCCAGAGCTGTGTGTGTGCAGCAGGATGAATTGAGCAGGGATTAAAGAGGCAGGACAAATCATGCCAAGGAAGATACAGAAAATCTCCTGTGCTAGTGCCCTGTTTCTTGTGCGGCACCCTGGTTGCAATCGTCTTCCTCCAGGATGGATTTAGACAGAACTTCACAGAGGGCCTGAACACACATGCAATTTTACAAAACCTGGTCTGGAAACAGGGCAATCCAAACCAAGACTCTCCTTTTGGAATAGCTATGTCCCGCATGGTGTTTCACCACTGTAACTGCATCCACATGCTAGCAAACTTCCTTGCACAGGCAAGCCCAAGGGGGAGAGCATGGGTTTGCTTATCACAGAGCCCCCAACACATCCTTTACATCCCAACTGCACTGTGTTTGCAGGACGTGCAAGATCGCTCTGTGCTTGGAACCTGTACCAGGTAGCATGCTGAAGCACTTTACACCTTGCAAGATAATGTAGTAAAATGATGCACAACTTGAAAAGAGTAGAAATTACAGGGATTAAAACTCATTTCCTGGTGGTAGCATTGTCAATCACCATGATTTTATCACAAGCCCTGTAAAAATCTGATAGTCTTACATTACTGCACAAAAGTCTAAAACTTCTTTTTTTTTTTAACTAAAACTTCCAGATTTCAGTTTTGTGGCGAAAAGACAGAAACATTCCATGCTCAACAGAATACAAAAAGCAAATGGAAGTGAACAGATTAATTTTAAAGCCTCCAGTTAAGAATAATCATCATCTCAGATGCTCAACCTGTAATTTCTTACACACACATACACCCCCCAATAGCAAGACAGTGTCCCATCTTTATGCAGCACGTTTTGTACCCTGGAACATACAACTTCCAAAACTGAGATGGCTTTTTTCATTTTTTAAAGAGGCAAAAGAATCGCTGCATCTAGGCACATTTCTAGTGTTCTAGTTAAAAGCCAGCACAGCTGCACTTTAATGCTCCTTAAAGATGAGAACCTCCACCACATTACCAAGCTCATTTTCAGCTGAAGAAAATTCAACATGCAAATATTTTGCAGAGAGAATGATTCAAGAGTTTGCAGCTTTTCTCACTGCTGTTTTCCAGGGAGCATGACTTGCTGACAGGATTAACTACTGCTAGGCTCACGAAGCTGGGAGACAGCTGCCACATGGCAGCCATTTACTACAAAGCTCCACTCCTCTAAAGTTAGGAGAGAGGCAGCCTATTTCATCTGTGTTATCAGCAGGGTTCCTGTGCTTCACAGGCTTTAGTGACTAGGCTTTTTCTAAACAAACACCTCCTTTTCTCCCCCACCTTGTTAACATCATTACCTTCCTGTCTTCTGTTTCTGGTCAGCACAGGAACAATTCCCCCTATCACACTCTCCAAACAACAACAGCAACAAAAATCTACAATCAAGACAATCTAAAACATTCAGAAACACACATACCCCCCAAAATAGATTTCTTAATTATTTTTAGCTTAAAATTTTAAGAGGGGAAACCACATGCAACAGGGAAGAAAGACAGTTGTGCTGGAGCAAAGGGATTCAGAAGCATGCTGCACAATCTTTACTCTCCCATCCACTGGCATTTGTGATGCCAGCCTCCAACTGCAATATCCAAAGCAGCTACACAGCTTTTTCATGAACAAGGTAACCTGTAGCAATTCTTCCTAGCTTATATCTCCACACCAGACAGACTCTCCACAGACCCATAAGCCAAAGCCAACCCCTGCCTGCACCTTATGAGGCACAAAGAGGTCTCAAGTCAACCACCTCCTGCAGTCTGCTAAGGACCAGGAACAGATATACACCATCTACACCATCTCCATGTAATATTCAGCATATATGACCATCAGTTGACATTCTCATCTTATTTTGAAGCAGAGTCAAAAAATACAAGCTAGAAGTTTAATTTTACCTTTATCTATCTATCTGCCACAGATACTAGAGTACCTCACCCAAATTGAGGTTTATTGGTCCTCTAGGTAAAGGGAGAACTCAGCCTTAGAAAAATGTCTCTCTCCCATCACTGATGATCAAGCTGTCACTGATGATCAGTCTCGTGAGCATGCCCACTGGCTATACCAGCTGGACATGTAGCCTTCAGGGCTGTCTGCAGAGCTCTGAACTCTGAAATACAAAGTTCTCAGTTTTAGTTAGGTAAATTAATTACAGCAGCAGATGGTGCTGGCAAGCCTCTGCAAGTTGAGATCCTCACAGGAAAGCCACTAGGAAAATTTTAAACAGCAATGTTACTTGCCCGTGGTATTCTTCAGTACGAGTTTTCTTTCTATTTTGAAGAACACACAGTGAAACTAACCTGTGGGAGGTGCTTCCTGCACACTTGACAAAATGAAACAGCATCTGTTAGTTTTCATAGACTGCAACATGCATGCAAGAAGATGGGGCACAGGGACCCAGTTCAGCAGCTTCTCATGGAATTCAGAAGCACCTCAGCTTTATCAGATGACTAGAAGAAGCCTCAGAAATGACATATCTATCTGATTTGAGAAAATATCTATTTTCAAAATAAGAGCTGCATACACACAAACATGCACACAAATCCCCCTTCATCCACAACCACATCCAGCTGCTGACCTTCCACGTTCCTTATAGCATAGCCTTTGCTCTGGGACTTCAAAGCCTAGCAGGCGTTTCTAAAGGATTTTACAAAGTACACAGGCCCAGCCTTGTAAAAGCTCATAAGGAATCCATGGAGGTCATTGTGGAGCTTGGACAGTCTGCAAACAGCATAACCCATGCGCTGGGAAGGTAAGAAATGACCAAAGTCAGGCAGATAGGCCTGAAGACTTCTGCAGTGACTGGCTCCTCCAACAATGCTGTAAACCCCGGAGGAAACGCCTGCTGATCTTCAAAGTCCATCAGAAGGAACAGCCTTAAGTTTCCTGAACATGAGCATTCTGGTTGCGAGGCCACAATCCTCTTATGCAAGCAGAGAGAAAGATAAAAATAAAGCAAACAACAAAAGAAATTACAATCCACTAATGTTAATAACTGTAAGTAACCAGTGAGACTGACCCTCTACTCTGCAACGAGCTGTCGGATCCATCCAGCAAAGTTTTGATGCTCTTCGGCACAACAGCCACACGGATCAAGCAGCAGCTTACAATCTCTGCAGCTTTCCTTTTTCTAGTCCAGGCAGTACTCCACACGTGTAGGCTCCTGGAACTCAACACTCAGTCGTTCGGACTAGGAGGGGATGCTACAACCAGTAGGTGTGCAAGGTGTCCACCGTAACTATATCAAGACCATTGCAGTGTGTGCTGCACTGCCGGTAGAATTTTAGGTACAGCCTTCAGTCGCCTGACGGGCTGCGCAGGCGACCATGAGTAAAGGGGAGTCGGGACACCTGCACACTGCAAAGAATTGCAGGAAGTTTATTTCAGGAACGCTGGGGAAAAAAACAAAACAAAAAACAAAACAAAAAACAAAACAGACAAAATTGTGAACAGGTTTCTTCAGTAAATGAAGTTTCAAGTTGCTAATTCTCAAGCCAAAAACGTCTGCTGCTAGCCCAAAACCACCCTCCTCTTCCAAAAAACCAATTCCAGTGCTAGTGCTTCACACACTGCCATCAAACACATGATACAGACAATTCTTCCCACAATTCATGTCTGAAAAGGCAAACCCATTTCCTTCTGCTGACTCCCATTGACATGTAATATACCATAAAGTTAGCCTGAAACAAACTCAAATGAATTATGCTTAGGTTCAACCCAACCATGAGTAAAACATTAGTTGCAAGTTGCATACAGAAAAATGAATGACAACAAAAAGCCAACCAAGTGGCCTGTTCACCCACACACACCCATCCCAGTTTCTGCAGAAGGACAGCAAAAGTTTGCCAGTGGGACCTTGACTAATCACTTTCATATATGCCCACATAGCGAAGCAACACTGAACTATCATAATCAGACCTATGATACTGAAATTCATGTTCTTTTGAGGAGTGATATTTCCATGTGAACATTTTCTCAGTCATATATACACACACACCCACACAGGCACTTTCTTTTAATCCTAAAAATGAAACCACTTTGATTTACAGTTTTAAACCAGTACATACAATACAAACACACACACACACATATTTTAGATCTACACATTTACATTAATCTTGCTGAGGTTATGTAGAATCTACTCCATGACCAGAGGTGAACAAGACCTGAAGTGTTTCAAAACAGCCACAAAAGGAAAAATAATTAAAAAAAGATAGATTTGTTCTTGTTCTTTGATCAGGTTAACACTCCTCTAAAGGAACAAACTATTTTTACCCAACTGACAGATCCCATCCTCCAAACTTCATATAAAAAATTACGCTCTTTCAGAGCAAAAGGAAAGGAAAAAAGAAAACCTTTACACCAGAACTCATACTTCCATTCAGGTACGAAATAGCAGGAGCTATCTTCCAGTTCAGACATCATTGTTTTGTAGCAAGTTTTATATGCCTTATGGAGCTCAACCATTCAATATAAAGAGAACCAAGAGAAGAAATCAAGGAATAGGTAACCATCTCACCCGTAGAGCAGGCAAGCATGTATTTAAATGAGTTAAAATACGAAACTAAGAGGAAAAAGCAAGGAAAACCACCAGCTAAATAAATTATTTCTCACTGTAAGGTGAAAACTTTTCTTAATCTACCCACTCATTTCACACATGGCAATGTGCAACTATCGTTTGAACAAAAATTACAAGAGTTACCACCAGATTTGTTTCACTCATTCCTTCATTTAGACTTCAAATGGGGTTTCTGAAGCTCGAAGATTTCACCATCCCTACTTACTGGCAACTGAAGACAGAAACTGGCCTCTTCCTCACCTGGTAGTGTCTGACATGCCACAAAGGCTATGGAGGTAGGCACTCTCATAAACAGAAATGGCAGCAGCACCATGTTCAGTATATTTCACACCAAACTTGAAACATTATTCAATACAGATTTGACATAAAAATATGAAAGCTGAAAAATTCAACAGTTTCTCAGCAAATGCACTCCTTTAGAACTTCCTAAAATCTCTAAACATGGATAATTTCTGAAGTAATGAGGACTTTAAAATAGCAGTAAGGGAGCTCCCTGAAGGGTGGGGTAATTCGGAGGGTTATCACACCTCTGGGGGAAGTCACAGGCTCTATCTTGGCAGTGTTCCATTCCTTCATATACCCAGGGGACTGATTAGTTCATGATAAGCAATTAGGCACCCTAGGGAGGACGGTTAACCGTCTTACCAAAACAAAAAGGCTGCACAAATGTAAGTCTCACTAGATTAAAGAAACACTATCTGCAGAACAGCAAATTTGTGTTTGTTCCCTTCTACTGGAACTAGCAAATATTACATTTTGCCTACATATGGCACACACAGATCTCAGAATCCCAAATTTGAGCACGTACTTGCTGCTAAATTGGTAACAAATGCTCTGAAGCATTTTCTTTCCCAAGACACCAGTGCTGTGATGCAGGAAAAAAGGAGGAGGGACAGACAGCAGGAATACAGTAAATAATTAAGACAATTCGAACTAGCAATCAATCTCGTTCATTTCAGTTCTCCTCCTCATTGTTAAAACGGTTCCTAACCAGGGGATCAGCTGCAGAAAGGGTGACCTGGAAAGGCTATCTATGGCTGAATGCTGGTTGCATTTCAGCACAAACTCCCAGTCAGCAGCAGCCCCACCATTACACACCCTGCTCCTAAAAAACTTCTGGGAAGCTCCTGCCTGCTGTGAGGCTTGCAGCAAGGCACCTATGCGTATCGCAGTCGTACCCACATTAAACATTTCTCTCTGGTGAAGCAGAAAGATGAATTCACCTTTCGCTTGCCAACTGATGTAAAAGCTCCAGTACACACCAGAGCTGCCAATGGTGCTGTTTCCGACTAACATCAGGCCCAATGTATTTCAAAGTCCTTTGACGGCTTAATATACGAAGGAATGCTTTTCAGTTAGACGACCCCCTGTTCTTTTCTTTCCTTTTATCTTTTCTTAACAGTTTGCCATCCAGTGATAGGAGGGAACCCCAGCTGCATAGCCTGAGCTTTTATCTTCTGCTGACCATGCAACAACACAAAGCTCAGTGCTGGATTTCCTGCTGCTTGCCGAAAGGGGCTGTTCAGCTTGTTTAAATATTACTTGCCTTGGGAGCCTTGGAGTTGTGCCCAAGCACTGTACTGTATCTTCCCGGCATCCATTTCAGCATGTACTTTAAAGGTCTTTAGGTTCGATGTACTATGCTCTCCCTCACTACGGGAGGAGCCTGATGCCTCTGGAAGAATCAAAAAGAAAACCCACCAGACTCCTCCCTCTCTCCTCATCTCCCCATTAATCCCTGTGCCTCATTCCATTACACAGCTAACAGAAGTCCCTCTTCATCCCAAAACCATGAAAACATATTTAGTCCAGTAAACTGAACCAATTGCAAGCAAGGAAAAGACATTCTGGTACAAAAGGCTACAGCTGGGAAGAAATGAGATGCTATGTATCACGTACAGCAAGCTACCAGTGCTCAGTGAGCAAACTGAGAAAGTACAGTAGCAAAAGCAGGCTTTTAAGACGACGAAGGTGCATCAGCCTCTTGCCATGCTAAATTAGGGCAGTATCCACAGTGGATTTTAGAAGAAAAGAACCTTCAAACACAACCTTCTCTGAATTTGCACTTTCTTTCCTTGTTCAGAGCAATGATGAAAATAAAACACAGCTTTTACAAAAGCAGAAAGGATATTCCACCTTTTACAAATTCTTTCAGAAGCTCTCCTCAATTACCGTGCCACCAGAGCCTGAGCTCTGGCTACAAGGTCAGCAGGGAGATAACCTTGGCCAATAGAAATGATCTACATCAGCCAAAGGCAGCACCAGGCGGCCACCCATTAAGCAGCCCGGCAGGCCTCACTGTTAACCTGTTTGCAGCCGATAACAGCTGATACGGATGGAGAAGGAGGAGACGAAAATCCAGATTCACAACCTATTTGTAAAAGTTGTGGAACAGCAGTATGAATAAAGAAAACTTTAGTGAATACTGGCTGCGAGAACTGCCCAATACAAAAAGATGCTTCTCATATTTGATGGCAGCAGAGATGCAGAAATACATGCACCCCCACAAGCTGATGCAGAATTGCAGTCACAAGGGAACTGAAGGCTAGAACTGAAATCCTGGGTTTAATCCATTCTGCTTTGCCTCAGCCTGCGGTGTACAGACTGATTCAACCTGATGTAAGCCATGGCTGTCATTCAGAAGGACAGGCTGGAAATCCTCACTTCACCCCAAAGCTCCAGCAACAGCTCCCCCTCCAGCCTTGTGCCAGTCCTGGTGTTTGAACGACTACACAGTGATCCAGGATCACAGGACTGATATGGTTTGGGATTTATGTTTGTTGGTGTTTGTTTTGTTTTTCACTTAAAAATGTATGTACATATAGTTTCATCAACAGCCTTCACACAGGGGAGCTGAGACATCGTCAAATTACACCCTCTATTTGAGTGAGGGATGAGAGACCTGAGCAAGAATGTTGTTGGTAACTCTACTCCCGTGGTGCTGCAGTACCAGTGAAAGATGAAAAGATGCAGGGGAATGTACCCACAGCCGGCTCCATCTCCTGACTCCCTCCTCCTGCTCCCCGTCGCTCCCTTCTCTCCAGCTCAGAGCTTGCTTGCAACCCCTCTGCCATAAAGAACACTCCTATCATTTAAAAGTCAACCTGAAGTTCAGTTCTTCAATTAAACCCATTTACATGAATGTAAGTTCACAATAATATAAACTACAACAAGCAAAATGTCTGCACCGCACCTCTCCCATCGCATCCCTGGAGGAGGAGTTCAAGAGAGCAAGAGCAGTCCCAGACAATGAATACTTGCTGCTTACTTACCCAGTTTTCCTAGATCAAGGACTGTGCGTACCTTTTGCACAGTGCTAAGCACAACACAAAACACTAGTCCAAGCTATTCCTCTTCCCTGCCTGCCTCCCTTGCTCATTACACAAGCATCATATTCAGCTTTTTTGTCTGTCTGTAAACATTTGTAAATGACCCTTTCCCCATGCACAGGGACAAAATTTATCCCTCCAACACAACTCATGCTTCATTAAGTCACATCAGTAACAGTGCTGACGCAGTCTGCCACCATGTGCCACCATATGTACCAACCACAGCTCCAGAGTCCCTGGTAAGTAGGGCAAGCAGCTCACCTGGAGTTCTCAGGTACTTTAGAAACAATATTTACAAACCTTGGGCCCTTGGACTTAACAGAGAGCACAGTGGGAATGGCACACATGCTCCTGCACGGGCGGCTGACCCTCTCCAGAGAGCGGCCTTTATCGTAAAATCCATCACCTTAAGGGGACAGGATGAGACACAAGTGGAGAAAAGAAACCAAAGCTGTGGAGGGAAAGGACATGTTGCCTGGCTGCATGTCCTCAGGCACTGCTAGCTCATGTTGCTTGCACCATCTGATCGCTCGAAGCTAAACATGGAATGTAGGTAGCAAGTCATAACACTGCGCAGGGCTGGAGACGTGACCCATCAGCTGTTTCTGCATTATAATTATTGCACTGGGGCACAGCAGGACCAAAAGTTTGCCTGGGCAGATTTCTGCAACGTCTTGGCTTGTTAAAAATGACAAGAAAGGCCAGACCTGCATTCAGCTTTGTGATTACACTTGCTTTTCCACAGGCCCATCTTTCCCTGTTTACAATCCTCAACCTGAAAGAAAAGCAGAGGCCCAGAACTACTGCACTTTTTTCAAAGCAGCATTAAGCAGTCAGATTTCATAGGGCTTTGATTGCTCTCTCCCCCCTCCACATGATAGAAAGGTGTCTCCCCACGAAGACACAGCAGAACAGCACTCCTGAACCACCATTCTCTGCATTTCTAAGCTGGTCTTGGTCATTTCCCCTTCAGGCTACTTCTGCTCCCAGGCTTTCTCTTGCTCTCTTTATTTCTGAAGTTTCTGCTACCAATAAAAAAGAAAACCATCTTGCAATACCATCATTTCCTTGTATTACCATATTCTCTAGTGAAATGATTCTCAGAGTGATCCTGACCCTCAGCTCCCACTGGGCCTCAAGTGATGCAAATGGTCTCTTTCAGCTCTTCCTCCATTTTATTTTTGTCCTAACATGCATCAAGTACAAGCACAGGACTAAGTGTTGCAACTCTGGGCTTAAAATGCAAACATCCTCACTGATGGAGCTGGAAAGGAGCACTTAATTTCTAGGCACTCTGATAGCTTCTGTAACATGCTCAGAATTAAGCAAAGCTCAAAGACGACAAGTCAGTAAGGGAATAATTTAAGCCAGTGTATATTCAACATGTCTTACTGCCCTAGCTTTGCCCTGTAAGCAAAGCTTAAGTTATTAAGAGCACAGTTTGCCAGGCAGTGTGACATTAATTTTAGTGCAACAGGTCAATGCAGATATGACAAAAACTGTAAACCCTATAGCAGTGCACAGCCACAGCATTTCTGTTGCATAAAATGGAGCAGGCAGTCCAAATCTGTATAGCACAGCCCCTTTCCAAATGAATCCCTTTAAGAGACCATACATATTTGCAGGATGGAGGGATGCTTTCAGGAGGTCCCTCAGAGCTACCTCAAGCTTCCTGTTTGACACCATGTGGACTCCCCCTGCCCTCCACCCATCCCTCAACCAAGCTGAATAAAAATCTAGCTCTTTTAGCATATTTCCAGGCAAAGATGCACTCAGACCAAAACTGTTGCAAGAGCTGAATACGAAAGGGATAACCCCCAAACTTCAATACAAAAGCGATAACCCCAAAACTTCAAGGATGCCATTTTTCTGCAAGAGCAGAGAGGTACAGGGATGATAGGCGGTTAATGGGAAGGGAGGTGGAAGGGAAGACATCAGTAAGGTACGAACAAGCTTGTAGATCAGAAAAGCACAGTGAAGGCTTATAGACCAAAACTTCTATTAGCAGAAGGGCACGCATCTCCAAGAAACCACTTCCTATCTTATTCTCCCCATCCCCTCCCCGGTAGCCTTCTCCCTGCTGTAATTCAGAACAGCCGGGCAACTGATCTCTAACCATACACCAGAGGAATTGGCTAATACAATGTCACCCGGCCCACCACATGAACAAAAACCACCAACGAACCCAGCCGGTGGTTAACTGCAAATTTCTGCTTTACTCATGGCATTATACTGCTAAGGGCTCCCTCACCTTTGCACATACACTGCCCTCCTAGAAACACCCTCTTCTCAAACTCAGATTTACAAGTACATGTACAGATATTCTACACATCTGCTTCCACCTGGTGGATTACCAGAGATGGAGACTGCAGCGTTTTTAAAACAAACACCTAAACCCACCTCTAAAATTAGCTGAATAGTAAATCTGTGGGCATGAGCAGAGGGGAAGAGTGATTTGGCTTGGGGTGGAGAGGGGGAAGCTTGCAAGAAATGGAATAGGGATTGCTAAACTGTCCAATCCACTTGGAAATTCAGGTTTTTCTCTCTCGGAAAACAAACCAAGAAAGGATTTTCCTCTCATTTTGAGGAGTCTGTGGAAATTGAGGGGGACACAGCTATTCAGTATTGCTCTGGGGTGTTTAACAGGAATAAATTACTTCAATCAAACACCTTCTCAAAGAACTTAGAATACTCTTTCCACAGTCTCCCCTTCCATGACCAAGAAAAAAAGCAGGTTTAAATGCATCTTAAAATACATATTATATACACACAATGTGTATAATCAAAACAAAAGCCTAAAGTAATTCATTAATTACTACCCATAACTAAGGATTTAACACTTCAGCAAAGCAAATGAGAACTGTCAGGGAGTATCCTGAGATGCTCACTGTTGTACAACCTCTCAGGTCCGGTTTCTATACATTCCCTTGCTGTGATACCTGCAAATGCAGCTTTGCAGTAACTTCCACTTCCATTTTCACATGTGAATTTTTAGAGACAGCAGCCGCCTTTGCCCCGTGTACACCGCATCAGGGGTATTTCGCTCTCTGCGGCCCAAGTTCCCAGAAAAGCCAGCTCCAGAGATCCTAGGTGTGGCACATTCTTTTTTGCTCTAGGTACTCCTCCTGACTGGAAGCGAAGGTAAATATTACTCCAGCCTCAATCTGTTTCCACCTTGTACCCACCGCAGCTTAGTAAGAGATACAGTCAGGAGACTCCTGCAAATTACACTTCAGGGCTCATTACAAATCAAGGCCTCAGTCTAGTTAATAAATTGATACCAACAGCCGCATTCTATGGAAGAGACCCCATAGCTTTCAAGAGAAGCTACAAAGGTCCCAGCGCAAGCTGTGGTCTGCAAGGGACTGCTATGTAGCCCCTGCATCAGGAAGTTTGTTTGCATCACACGCACAACTATTTACCAGCTTCTGGGACTCTGTTTTTATTTGGGAAACCAGGATGCTTGGCAAGGTGTGCAAATCCTGTCAGACAACTTTCAAAGTACCCTTACTCCATATGGAACAGAAGTGCCTACAAAGTAAAGCACATTCACAAGAACAGTGTTTTCATCTTAGGTTGACAAACCCCTCAACCAGAAGGACATTCTCTACCTATACCTGCACATCACAGTCCTCACAAGTATTTTGCATGTGGAAGAGGAGACGAATAGAGGTATACAAGATTACTAAACTGCTACTTCAATATGTGACTCTAGGATGCCAACTTCAGTACTGACAGAGCTGAAATAACTAAACCTGGTCCGGAGTAAGAGGGACTTGAGGATACTGGGCTTTCACTGGGTCATGCACAGCCCTTTCACCATTCATACAGCAACAGACATTAAGAGCAGAATGCACTGGAGAAATCATCATTGCCAATGATTATCAGCTATGATAATCAATAGCTAGCTTATTCAGTCAATAGCTGCAACTGCAATCTCCCACCACTTGCTTTGCCCTTCCCAAGTCTCAATGCCCCTCATTACAGTTTTGAGAAGAACCAGTTGGACTCTCCCCCTTTTTTTAGGGATTCTAGGTTTGTTGTGATTTTTTTATTGGAAAGAATTAAAAAAAAAAAAAAAAAAACAGGAAGTACCTTTTTCTTTTANTCCCAAGTCTCAATGCCCCTCATTACAGTTTTGAGAAGAACCAGTTGGACTCTCCCCCTTTTTTTAGGGATTCTAGGTTTGTTGTGATTTTTTTATTGGAAAGAATTAAAAAAAAAAAAAAAAGAACCTGAAGTTCCTTCTTCTTTAACTGCATTCTTAGAAATGGATGGAGATTTATTTTTATTACTTATTTTTCTTTGAACCCAAACAAATGTGGCCTGAAGCTAAACACCTGACGTAGTGTTTCAGCACAAAGCTTGGTAGAGCTGCCTGCAAAAGAAAGGACCCCTAACAAAGCTGCCTGGTGATCTCCAATTGAAAACCCTCCTGGAAGCCCAGCTTCTTTCATCCAGAGGAACCTCTGACTTTCTCCCTCCTTTTCTGTCCCTGATGACTCTCTCAGTATATCTGGAAATTAGGAAGCTATGTTCTCTAAAAACTGGCATGCTCAGGCCCAGTAACCTCTGCTCCAAAATGGTGGAAGAGGACAGTCTGACATCTCAGCAGAGTAAGTCTCGGACTACACTGGTGGAACTACCAGCAAACATTAACGTGTATTTCCTTCCTTGAGTACAGTTGCTGTCATAGCCCCTCATTTCAAAAGTCAGGAGAGATTTTCAATGCATTTTTGGGGTTACTGACTTCAAGCCTGGAGGATAAACTCCACTCATGGTTGCTCACAAGTAAGAAAATGCTTGCCTGGAAAAAGAAAGCATCAAAAAACTGCAATTCTCTCACAATCACTGGAGCTCAAGAACCACAACCTTAGCACTGCCAGTTTCCCATCTCATTAAGTGTCTTGCAATACTTGTTTTTGTAATTGTTTTCCATGCTGTCTACACAAAAAGCTATCTCAGAAGCCAGAAGAACTACATTCCTTAAACATGGACCCTTTCCAGACTCACCCCAAACCTTTCTGTGCTTAAGGTCCTATACATACATGAACACACAGATTGCTACAGGCCCAGCAGTTAATTCATTTTCAAGTTGCCCTAATTTTCAGGCTAAACACTTCCTAAACTTGTCCATCCCCGATATTTCCCTTACCTCTGTCAGGGAAGTCAAGGTGCTTCCTGCTTTCCTCCATTCAGTCTCTAAGTAAGACTCCACTGCAACCTACCAAGCTGCTCTCCCGTAAGCCACGTAAGAGTGCTATCATGCATGCAGAGTGCAGTTCATGTTAACTACTCATACATGGCATGTTTCTTTCCAAGAACTTCGTAGTGAGTAGTTGCCCTTTTTCCAGTTTTCAACTCAAAATTTTAAGACACCGGCACCTCCTCCCCCTCTTTGCTCATCACCTCCACACAGAAAGGTTGAAGCTCACTTGATCACATGATAGATGGCAAGGCCTTTGAATCAGTGGCTGCTAGCTGGTCTTGAACCACTCTGGGTAAGGTTCAGACAAGATACAGAGTACAAACACTCTTCTACAAACTTTAAAATCCAAATGCAAATTCTCCACCCATCACCTTCAATGTCAGGCAGTAACAATGCTAATAAAATAAGGCAGACTATGAAAGGCCATCAGCTACCTGTCTGCCGTTCAATGACTCCTGACAACTCCTCAGGAGGAAGGGACAGCAATCCAGCCACCAGTGGTGGTTGCCTCCCTCAGCCTCTCCACCAGACCCTGCCCTACTGGGAGGCCCCTGTTCAGCTCACTGGAGTTCCTCTGTCTCCCAGACATAACAAACAAATATAAACAAATAATGGCTGAACACAGCAGCTTGAACTCAACAGCATCCTTATTTCCTCCTCCTCCAGTGATGCCACATCCAGGGGCTCAACACCACCAACTTGGAATAAACCGGTGGTCTCTTCCCGAGGTCAAAGTGTATCTACAAATGTAGGCTCACAACGTGATATGCATTTATTTTCTTTGCATGCACAACATCCTCTATGCCTCAGTCAAGACAAACTCCATTTTAGAAAAGCTTTTTAAGAACAAAAAAGCCCACTTCTTCTGATTTTTGTGCAAGAAGAAAATCCTCCAGTACTCCCTTTGTGAGCTCAGGGCCCTGAAAGAAATAGCCTAAGGATTGGGAGAGAAGGAAGATTTCTGTGATGAACCCTACTTTTCAAAAGGTTCTACAAATAACAGTATGATCAAATAAATGCAATGTACTGCTCAAATCAGTATGCAAACTCAGAGGGTAAATCATTTTAAAAATCATTATGGCTTTAGGTTTTCTACTTCTATTTATTTACAGACTTGACAGCAAAGGACAAGTGGTGAAAGAAAATTACTTTTCAACCTCAAGATACAATTAACACAGGAATCAGTACCTTTGCATCTTTCCAATACATTCGTATCACAGACTCAGTGGTGCAAACACAAGGATGCATACCTGCAAGGTTCATAACCACACCTTTGCACTAAAAAGATTACTGAACAATCTAACAAAAGGGTGTTTACTTTTAGCACATACAGTTCTGTATCACTCAGCCCATTTGCAATCTCTAATACTGATACCATTTAACACTGGAGACAGAGGAACCCACGTTTCTCCACCAATCAGATGTAGTAAATCCACAGAAGTCAAAACAAAACTAGACAAGAGACAGGAGAATTAGGCCTTCAGGATGCTGCACTACTGTCTCCTGTGTGGTTAATTTTGATGAGCTTGTTGAAGCACAGCCTTTAGCCAAGTGCTTTTTCATACAAACTCATCCATAGCTCAGAGACGATTAATCATCATTTATTACTCACCTTCTGACAACACCCACTTTAAGCTAGGCACCATCCAGACACATCATGAAAGACGGTCCCAGTCTGAAGGCTTTGCGGTAAATGGGAGCCATTTCCGAGACCCAAGACTGATGGGCAGACAACTAGACACCCGTGGTACTCAGCACAGCTACAAGGATCTGCCAGAATAAAGCTGCTCACAAGATAACTTAAATACAAATGCAATTCTTTCAAAAAGGGATGAGGTGTGTATTAAGTACACCTACTTTTCAGTGCCTTTTCTGCCGACTGCTACTGGTGTTATGGTACAAGTCTCGTGAAAGGATTTTGCTGAAGAAATATGATGAATCTTCAAAGGCTTAGTGATCAGAGCACCTCACTTGGTTACAGTACATAGGAAAGTAGTTACTCTGTTCTGCTGCAGCATTAGTAACTTCTCAAACAAAGAAGCCTGATTGAGGCAGACAGTGAGGGGCTTATCAGCTTAGGAAATGGGAAGGATGGTCCAATTAACTGCCAAGCAGTCAGACATAATTCACTCTGACGAGTCCAATGAGAGACAAGTCAAAGAAACGCATGTCCCGTCCATTTACGTAAGGCCCAAACATTCCCCCCTGCAAAGTCTTCCCTTAGGGAAGCATTGCCTTACTAAGGAACAAGTTGTTAAAGGAAAATCCACCTCTATGAATCTACAACTAACCAGTACCTTCTCTGATTAAGCAACTGCCTCAGTGGTACAGGAGTCATTACCAGTCATTAAACTGCTGGACCCAGTCACTAACAGCCATTCACCAAGCAGGCAGCCAGAAAGCTTTGTGCAAGGTTATCAGGGGTCCACAACACTATGGTGTCTTCTCACGCACCAAGGGCAAGAAGTAGAAGGCACAAAAAGGCAAGAATACCCTACCCTAGCCCAGGCAGGCAGACGCCACCTCCTCTAAAGCCATTTCTGCTAGCACAGAATCTGTGAAGGAATCTCTACTAAAGAACTAGAATGGTACTGAAGTCATTTCATGGTGTAAAATGAAAGAAAGAAGCTGAAGGCAAACCATATGTAACAGCTGATTAAGAAAGCTATGAATCCAGCCACAGTGCTGCTCCTCACATCCTCTGCCATGCTCAACACCCTGCTAGCATGCTATGAACAAAAAGAAGGCAGAGAAACAGGAAAGGAAGGAATTCTACAGAAGATGCTGCATGAAAAGAGAAAGTTCGCAGTGAATCATAGCCCTAGCTTGGGACCTGAGAGGCAACCGGCATTAAAAGTGGAGAGAGAAATGAAAACAAGCTAAAAAAAAAAAAAGTCCCCAAAACACTGATGTATAAACGCGAGATTGATCTGTTGTTTCTGGAAAGAGTGGAATTATTCTGCAACAAAAATGCACATGTGGGACCTGGTTCATCCTTTGGTAAGGCACCTTGCTTTGTAGAATACTCTTCATTTTCCAAGTGCCAGACATGTCATGATCGCAAACATGTGCTTTATGCAGTATGAGCAGGGTGTAAAAGACCCCAGTTGTGTGGAATATTTATGTTACATATGGCAACATCTTATTTGTCAGCCGGTTACCAGGAGCTAAGGAATCTGTGTGGTACTAGCAAAGTCGCCTTGCAGCAGGGTGTTATAGTGAGCACAATCCAGACTATATATGGTATGTTTACTGAAGGATTGGGCATAAACACGTTACAGAAGAAACGATGTCTTGTATTAAGACTCTGGGCTTCCTGCTGCAAGGCAGACCATCCTGCTTGGAAAGCAGCTAGTCACACACTCCTCACACGCTGCTTGCTGTGGGTGCCAGTGAAACCTCTAGAAAACAGGAACAGGTTATGCTGCAAGCAATGATTAACTACGTGGAGGATCAGCCCTCCAAGCTCCACCCGCCAGCATTCCCTGTCTTCTTGCTGCTCTTCCTCCCCTGCTACTTTCCCGGGATGGGTCTGCTCACAGAGCAACCCAGCCGAGGGCATAAAGGCATGCACACGGGCACATGCCACACAGAGTGCTGCCTCTGCGACGGGATGATGGGCACGGACAAGTGCACTCTCTATTTCTTAAGACAGCTGGCAGCAGGCAAGCAAGCGCTGCAACCATCCTTCTGGTCCCCTTCAAACCCAGTCAGCACAGGACTATTTCATAGTGGGGAGGAATGGGGGGGAACCCTGAAAGGATAGAGGGAGGAAGGTGTACTGAAGATGCCTTAAAGCACAGAGAAGGTTCTTATCTGGGTTCAGCATCCTGCCTAACCTGTTCTGTGGCATGTTCCGGTTAACTCTCCTTTTGGTCGAGTTTGTTGGTTGTTTTAAATTCTGGCAACCAGACCCAAGCTCCAGCCCTTCTCTTCTCCAACTCCTTTCATGCGCCATCGCACTCCAGCACAAACATAGGCACACAGAAAGGAGACGCCAGAAGACTCCATCACATACTGAAACTGGAGGCACAATTTCTGTAGATCACTGGATCTTCCCTACCAACCCACCAGGACCACCAGCCCTAAAGTGCCAGACTTCCTGCTCTGTCGCTGCTCTTATACATCACCACCTTCCACAGCTCCTCAAAAAACCCCAAAACTACACAAAGTGGTAAAGGGGTGGGAAAACAAAGCAAAAAGAAAAAGCCCAAACCCAGAACCACACACCCAGAATACTGCATGCCATGCTACTCTAACCAGAGTGCAATGTGGGAGCAGCAGCAGTGATCAGTGCATCAGGACGTACCATCATCACGACAGCAGATGTTTTCATTGTGTACAGTATTCACAGGGTTAATGGGTAGACCAAAGATCAGAAATGTATCTGCTAAGCAACAAAAGCATCAACTCAAAGATGTGCTGGGTGCGTCTTCACAGGGGTTAAGCAGTTGGTAACCAGGTGGAAGAACCTGGTGGTGGTTCAGTAGCCATTTTAAGCAGCAGATATATTAATCATGAGAGTGTTGGTAAAAAAGAACCAGGGACAAAACTATGCTACAGAAACGAGGACCCCTAAAAGCTCAGCAACACACACCTACCTGTCCACCACATATAAAATAAATTTAGAGACACCAACAAAGAAGAAAGACTATTACATGACCTCCATAGCACAGTAAATCCCTCAGAGCAACGAGTGTTAGGCATCAGGAACTTCCTGGTTTCCAGGCCGTCATTTTGTATGTTTTCTGGGGAGTTTTCATGCTGTGGGAAAGATTTCCAAGTACACTGAAAGCAAGCCTGCAACATCCCCTTCCACTCCCACAGCAAGCATGCAGTCCATAAAAGATTAGTGTTGGAAACATGTGCTTGAGAAAAATCGTATCAACAGTATAGCACTTGATGCATTTTATCAAACTATTTTGCCATCCTGGTTTTAAGGCAGTGTGGGGAGAGATGGAGCAAGCAACAGCACATGACACGCATGCAGTCTGTAACTTGCACACTGTTTTACAGATGTATTTATCATACTGTTTTTTTGGGAGAGGCTTTTCAGGCCAGCGTGGCCTTTGTCTCACATGCTATATGCTCGCCAGCTCATAACAAATGAGCAATCATGGAGAAAGCAGATCTAGCTCCTTCTCTGACTCTGCTGGGATGCTGAGGCATGAAGATGTACCTGAAAAAACTTCTGTTCACTTCAGAATCCAATCAATCCCTTTGGTCATGCAAGCGCCTGAAGTCTGGAACAGTTATTAACTGTGCTGCAGTCACATGAAAGAGAACAAGCTTCCCCTTCCCACCCTCATCCCACAGGTAACATTATGTGGGCAGTGAATATATGAAGGAACAGGGTGAGTTAGGGGGAGAACCTCCACAGAAAGGCTACAAAGCTAGACTTTATTACTCCTTTCTGGTATATGGATTATTACATTTCAGGCAAGCCTGCCTAATGCTCAGACTCGTTCAGGTACCCAGAACAGGATGAGGTGGAGAATCCTCCTCTTCCCCACTCAGTACCACCTTCTTTAAAGAGGGAAAATTAGAGATGCTTCCAGTTCCCCCCATTTCTTAAACACAACGATGATGGAGCACAGAAAATGGCTTTACTGAAGCGTGAGTGGGCAATTTCTAAGCTGGTGGGTTTGCTTGGGAAGAGTTCTTATTTGCCTGGGGGTACTCTACAGGTATGAGAGAGATGGAGATAACAGTCCACTGTGCTTCGGAGGAGAAACTCCTGGCATTGAGACAAATAAGACAGGCAGCATGGACTAAGAGCCTAAGCTGTGATTCATCTGCTGGGACCAGAGCCTCATGCAACTTCCCTGTTCCACAGCCTGCACTCAAGTAACTGACAATGTGGACAGCACTTTCCCAAACCTGCTTTTCAGGGCCAAGAGGTAAATGACAGAGAAACAACACGCAAACGGCACAGTGCCCACTAATCCCAACTGCTCCTAAGTCCCCTCCTCATGCACTTCCCAATCTGCTGTGAGGCCTGAGCTGTGTTAGTTGAAGTATAACCCAAGCATCACAGACGTTATGTGTGCTGTAGAAACCTGTGCTGGGAAATACTGCACTGCATCTCAGCTAGGATGGGAGCCATGCTTGATGGCCATATATATATAGCCCCTCCAGCTGCAGGTCTGACATCAAATGACATGTCCTAGACGTAGTTAAGAATGAGCACATCCGTAAGTGGTTACATCTCCAGCCCTGTGGCACTTCACAGGAAAAAGAGGGGGAAGAGATTCTGGGTTGATGACATACAATAAAACATAAAAACATATACTTTCAAAGCGCTACATGTATTTTCAGTTAAGTTATATGTCCCCAATGAAACTACCACATTTGTAGTGTTACACCATGCATCCATTTTATAAAACACTTTAAAATGTGCTTTTGCCTCAGCCTGCCTCCACAGGATAATGAAGAAATATCACTCATCAGGAGCTCCCTAAGAAAAATAAACTTTAAAACAGCACGGTACACTCACTGAGTAACGTGTATGTCTGCAGAACTGCTGTTCTTTATGTATTCTGCATCTGAAAACTGCAAGTCTCACATGTGTGCACACACAAAAGACAGACAGACTGCTGCTGTGGACAAAATGGTGCCATTTAATACAAAAATCTGGTTTATGCATAGCCTGGCTGTAGTGCATGCTGGTCCCAAGCAGAGTGGGATGCAGCCAGTTATATCGAACAGTTGTGCCCTCAGCAACAAATGGTGCATTCATAAAACTGGAAAAGCCTCTGTCTAGGGGCTCACAGTTCTGCAAAGGAAACAATCGCTTGCTGACATTTTCTGAGGGAGGGTATGGCCAAAAGAGGTTGAGGGGGAGAAGCATGATCTACAGGAAAGTTATGTACAGAAGAAATACCAAAATATACAGGAAATCCCCCAGATCTGCCACTCTGTTCCCTTTGCACTCTCCCTGTATTAGCCAGTCTCTAACAAAAGACCAAGGCCACCTGAAAAAGACATGTGCTTAGAAAACACTCAGCCAGTCAAGAATACAGAGGAAAAAGAAGGAAAGAAAAAAGCTTTCTTACAGAACGCTGGCCCATGAAGAAGCGATAGACATCACACAGGCTGCAGCACACAAAGCTGCATCTGACAGGCAGTTTCTCACAAGTTTCTTACCCTTGCCTTTATTAGCTATGCCACCTCCACACTGGTAACTCAAAGCCAACATCTGGTGCTAGCTAAATGTCAGCACAGACAATCCCTTTAATAAAAATTTAAAGAGTCTGGGTCCCAACGAGGAAGTCATTAGTGCTTTGAATCTAAGACCCTGCACGAGAGCTGCAAGACTGAAACAATCCAGGCTTTTCAGCTAGGCAGAGCAGTGACTGTGGTGTGAGCCAGGCCACCTCTCCAGGCTCCAGTGCTACCTCACACTGGGGTTGCTCAGATCACGGCCACCAGCCCACGTGTAGCCCATCTAGATGGTTTGTCTGGTCAGCACTGGTGGGCCCAGACAGGTCTATGGATGCTGGAGGATGGGAGTGTGCCATATGGTCTGCCCTCAGCCTAGGGAGCAATGAATGGCTCCTGAAGCTGAAATGCCAGGCACTGCTGCCTGCCCCAAACACACCTGACATCTGTATGGCTCAAGCCAAACCTGCTTGCCCTCAAGATACAGGAGACACCCACAGAAGTTGATGCAAAAGTGCACCTAAATGGCCGCCAAGCAGCACGGCTTATTAATGAATAGCCATCACCTCCTCTGCTCTACTGAGCTCAGTAATTAAACCACCCCCCCCCCAAAAAAAAATCACACACTGTAACTGAAGTTCAGCGCCAGTGAAAGTTTCTGTATGAAAAGAATTGAGACCCACCTGCAAGCTGATAGGAGACAAGAACCAAGTCTCCCCAGTCATTCCTTGCTGCCCCAAGGTTGTGATGGGGCATCCACCTCATTTTCTCCTGACACTCACATGGCACAGAGGTCTCTCATATCTTGCTGTGCCAAACCTGACCATGATAGTTTGGAGCAATGAGACCATCCTCCCCAGCCTGGAGGAGCCCAGCTGAAGGAGGACAGAAGTTTTGTGTCATGGTTGACAGAATGAGTCCCTTCACCATATTATCAAAAGACTCAGTGTGTTAGACATCGAGGTACTCTCGCACTGAAGCCTATGCAAAGGTCTCTAAAAGAGGGATGCATGCAATTCTTCCCACCCACAGTGCACCTAAAGGTCCTTTAGAAACCTTTTATGAAGCAACTTCAGAGGGGAACAGTACTGTGGTCGCACAGACTGACAGTACAAGAGAGAGTGCCATCCCTGCACCTCAGTGGTAGTAGAGCACTGCTGGAGTCCAGGAATAAATGCTGGGAGCACACACAGCCAGCTACAGAGGGGAGAACCAAGCAGAAGCTGTTGAGGCACTGGAGAATGAATGGTAATGTTTTTGTTTACCAGCTGTGCACTGTAAACGATTGCTTTTGCAATAAAGTTTGCACTGTATTTGCATAAATAGTTTCAATACAACTGCATGGAAAGCCACTTCATTAGCACTGGTTATCAGTCTGAGACCCACGGCAAATACGAAACTGCAAATGCTTTTGCAGTGGCATCAGAGCAACCTAAAAATTGTCTTTCTGACCTTATTCCTTGGTCAGTTTCCAGGCAAGCCAAAAGTTTACATATACACATAAATGTTTTGTACGTGCTCCCATTAAATCTGCCTTTAGAACTAAGTGAATGTATTTCAGAATGATTTTGTTTCCCTCCATAGACTTTACTGCAACACAGAGTCAACTTATTAGGAAAGACAGTTTTGTTTGTTTGTTTTTGCTTTAAATTTGGAGAAGGCAAAACCACCTGGGAAGCTGTGAGAGAACATCAGAGTTAAGAAGGAAACTACACTCCCGCCTCCTGAAAAGCATTCAAATAAAACACTTTGGGAAGTTTGTGAATAAGAGACAAAGAAGTTTTCAATTTGAGCAATGTCTTTCCCGCAACACTGAGTCACAGAATACAAGTCTGCACATCACCTTGTGAAAGGAAGATAAAAAATAAATCCTGCCTGAAATCTGTCCCTTTTCACTGTTTACTTTTGTTTGTTTGTAGTGGTTTGGTAAAATCCCACAAATATTTAAGACCAAAACCACAGTCCATATTTTATATTTAGATGAACTATGGCACCTTCCAAGAATCTGTGATTGCAAGCCTGCATCTGAATCTCCCACAGTAGACGAGCACAGGCCACCACTGCAGCCCTAGTTGTGATGCTGTCAGTATCAGCCCCGATACAAATCAGTATAAAAGACAGTAAGGAAAGGAGCCCGAAGGTTTCTAACCGGGTGTGCTGAACACCATGACCTCCTCACACCCCCGCCCNTCCCACTGCCACCCCCAGGATCATGCAGCCACAGTAGACGAGCACAGGCCACCACTGCAGCCCTAGTTGTGATGCTGTCAGTATCAGCCCCGATACAAATCAGTATAAAAGACAGTAAGGAAAGGAGCCCGAAGGTTTCTAACCGGGTGTGCTGAACACCATGACCTCCTCACACCCCCGCCCCACAAATGCTTAACTGCTGAATGAGATTCCTCTCGCTTCCTGCACTGAATCATCTGTGTCACCACAAAGATGAGATTTGTAACTGTGCGCACACGTTTCTTATTTGAGGGGCATGCAGAGGAGGGTGTTTCTCAAACTACTGTCAGATCAGCCACAGAAGGTTTGGATTTCTTCCGTGTTTGATGTATCATTTAAGTAAATCTGTGTTTTTTCCCACTGAGGTACAACCTTTCAGTGATGCTGTTTTCTAGGAAACATGCAGGTGAACGCTACTGCTTTTCTTTTGCAAAGTACCATTTGAATGGAGCTAGAAGGGACAGGATATGCAGATTTACACAAGTAAAAATAACTTATAACTTGAACTCTGGCATCAGATGCTTCAACAGACTTAATTAGCGCAGGTCATATGCTCTTTTCAAAATCCTTTTTTTCCACACATCAACTTAAAAATCATTTCACTAATTTACCTGCAAATGACCTCACTTTCACTCCTAAGCTGATCAACTATTTTTTAATCACTACAGCAATTCATTTTGCACGAAAAATTAGCAGCACTGCATCCCTCAAAAGCAATAAAGAAACATCCAGGTTGCCCAAGACAAAGAAAGGTGAGGTGAACTGCTAAACCTCGGTTCCTTAACCAACCCCTCCTAACCAGGATGGCTTTGTACCATTGCTTCATGCAGGCAGGGAGGGGAGGACATTGTGATCTCCTGCTGCCAGCTCCAGGCTGTGCACTGCTGAAATCAGTGGGAGCTTTGTGGATGCTGGGTAGGAGCAGCCCCGTATAAAGATGGGACAAGCGATAGCAAAAATAATACTCCACTCCTGATTGACCTGAGTCATGAGGAGTTCATGCTGTCAGTTTGCAAGAGCACAAGGAGGGCTGATGTGCTCTGGTCGTCTCACTAAGGCAGCAGAAAAACTTACGATGCACATCCTCCTTGCAGCACCACGTGCTCTTACCTGGATGAAAGCTTAAGAACCAGAGTTTTCACATGGGCCTACTTTTTCCACAAACCTTTTTCAACCTTCTCCACCCCTCATTTTAATGAAGGAAAACCTACCATCCTTTTGACCTTGGACTTGTTCGTTTTCTCTGTCTCTCTCAGTACATGCTCTTTGCTAACCATTCAGCATGCTGCGAGCCCTGATAAAAGTGGTTAATGTTTACTGAAACCTGTGTATGAACTGTACTAAACCTGATGCAGGGGGAGGCAAAGTTCTGCTAGCAGCATCCATGACCAATTGAGAAGAAGTGTTGGTTGTTTTTCTTTTTAAACTCACCCCCCCCCCCCCCCCCCCCCCCACCACAACAACCACAACCACGCACCCACCTTGTCCCAGCTCAGCCACTGCCACACCGCCTTGTCCAGCTGCGCGTCGCCGGTGCTGGGAGCGATGAGCACGTTGGAGTTGACGNCCCCACAGAAACAGCTGCATCAGTAGACGGGTAGGCAGCACATTCCTCTGGCTGAAAAAATGCTTCTCATCCATCCACCTAGCCACATCAAAATAAGTCACTGTGCTGAGTACCACAAGCCTTCCAAGAACACACAAAAGCCGACACACAATGAACTGACTATTTGGGTTCTCTTTTGGGTGGGGGGATGCATACTTTATCCCCAAGTAACCATTTTCCAAAACAATCTGAAAACATACAACTCTAGCAGAACTGCTGGGTGTTCCTTGTAGGAAGCCCATATACCCTTGCTTGAGCAGTGTTCAAAACATCCTCTCAATTAAGTGGAAAAAGTGTAATATTACTACTGCAAACTCAAACTACAATAGCTGATCGGTATGATTGTGACCTTAAATTCACCATAATTTCCACTCACCAGTGACACATCCTTAGAAATAATCACCTGTTTCAGTAGCTATAACCATGCACTATTCAGGAAAGATGTTCTGTAGCAGAAACCAGATTCATGCATTGCCCTTTCTTAGCTCACCCGCATTCTTTCCTGTCTGTATTTTAATACCCAGCCCAGAGAGCACTACCAATCAGGTCCTTCTTCCCTCCCACCTTCTTTGGTGACAGTGGGATGCGCTCAGGTGCTTAAAGCCAATTTTCCCCTTTGTACTAGAGGGCAGCAACAACACCACAGTCACCTTGGAAACAGCCATCACCCACTGTTTGCAGAACAAACAATGGTACCTTTTCAGCCAGCGCAAGGCAGGCAGGGCAAGGGGCAGCCAAGCAATTCTGGGACTTACAGGAGTGTTAACATATTGCATTCATTCAGTGCGTCAAAAAATAGTTCAGCACAAGAAGCAGGGCACTCTCAAAGTGAGAGCTTTTGGCTGGAAACCACAGACAAGCACACAGGGCTCAGAAGGTCAAACAAGTCTCCCAAGTCAGCAATGAGGTCTTTTCCTCTCATTTTTTCACTTGCCCTCCCGTTCCCCTCTCTCATGCACACAGAAGGATGAAAAACGCACCTATTTAAACTGATCTTATCCACGGAAAGTCAAGTGTTCAGCCTCCAAGTAGCACTCACTGAAGTTTCCTCAGTGTGCCAAAATATTTTAAAGAACTGTTTACCCACACTTGTAGTGCTTTGTACCCAACGCATCAAGAGCTGTTTCCAGAAGCGCCCCTTGTGAAGTCTGTGAGAATTGTGGTTATTGAGCATTTCAGACCCTACGTCTAAGCACTTAAGCAGTCACATACCCCTCTCCTTTCAAAATAACTCCATTTTCTCAGAGCAGCAGACAATCTGACTGCTTTAAAAAAGCCAGATGATGTACATCTGCCTTAACAATAACTTCAGAGTGGCTTCCTATCTCCTGAAGACTTTTTCCTCTGCTCACAAAACACCCACCACCAAACAGGTCTTTTTACTTGCAACAAGCAGGGAAGAAAGCTACATGTTTAAGGATTCAGGCTTTATCAATTTTAACACCCTCCCACAAGGCAGTCGCTCTTGTGGCCAGGCACAGTGTTTAAAGCAGAAGGGAGACTGAGGCATCACTCAGGCACTTCAGTGCTTTATAACCTGCCCACAGCAGTTAGCAGACACCTACGTCGCTGAGAACAAGCTGACAGAAGTCCAGCTGCCCAGCTCGTCTGTAAGGCTGCTCGGCAGAGGATTGAGAGGCCCTACAAGATCATGCTACCGCTTGATTCGTGCATAAAAGAGCATCCAGGTGTGCTGTGAAGGAGTGCCAGGCACAACACACCCAGCTGAGAACTGCGCTGAGGTGATGAGAGCTGCACAAAGGTACAACAAAGCGACTCCTGGGCAAGATCGGTAGATTTCCACATTGCAATATAAACATTTTTCTACAACCTTCTCTCCTCTTTCATACTGCACTCAGCTGGTGGTGGGGAGGGGGGAGAGAGAAGTCAAACATCTTGATTAGACCATTAGAAACACTGACTGGTGCTGTCCGGCTAGCTAAAGCCTCCAGCAAGCTTGTCCATGTGGGCCAGACAGGTTCACTCACGACTCCAACCATGGTAGCTCAGTTGAGTCACATTAACATTACTAAAAATGCAGGCTAACACACAAACTGGTGTGACACCCACAGACATGGCTTCAGACACTGCAGGCTGTACCTTAAGGAGCATCAGGAGAGCTTTAACTTCTTTTTTTTTTTTTTTACTTAATTGTGTTCAGCTAACTCAGTTGACCTCAAACAATTGAGACACACACCCTTTCTGCCTGTCAGGACAGGGTCCTTCTCTGTCTTGCACTGCTGGGACAGGAGAACTGAAATAGGTATGGAGGTGATTCACATGCAACCCATCCTTCACCTACTCCTAGTAGAGGGTGGAGGGGAGGAAAGCACACGGGTGAAAAGCCGCAGCTGTTCCAAGGCTGTTCCAACTTCACAGTACACGATTTATGGAAAACAAAACAAGAAGAACAGAAAAATAGGATCTGAACATTACCAACCTGAAAGGATCATTATAAATACCTCCTGCTCTGTGTAAGGGCTACCCTGGGCTCCATCTGCCTTCAAGGCCAAGAAAGGAAACACTGAACTTGAACAGCAGCCAGAACACACTGTCTACTTTCTAACAGCGCCGGGCCGTGCTGAGACGGGGAAGTCTCTACCTGTGGCATCAGCGCACCGGCCAACCGTGGCTGCTGCTGCCTCTGCACCACCACACGAGCTCCCGGCAGAGCCGGGCAGAGGGATGCACACACAGCCCCAAAGGACTGCCCCTCTCTTCCCACATCTGAAGCAGCACCAAGCTCGGACGGGAGCCCCAGCAACAGGCTCCGGCTATTTTGGCAGCGGCACGTGCTCGGGAGGCCCTGACTCCGCGGGCGAGGACGGCATGGGTACCAGTCAGACGGGAACGCTCTCCTGCGCAGGCCAGCCTCCCGGCCGGCTGGATCTGCCATGAGGCACCTTCGCTCGGGCATCGCCGCGAACACCTCCGGGGGTCATGCTGCAGCACCGGCGGCCAGGCCTCCCTGGGGCAGGGAAGCAGGAGGAGCAGCAATTGCTAAGGCAGGGCCAGCCTTCCCCTCCCTTCCCCCTGCGCAGCCACCCCCACCCTCCAGAAGCTCTATCGCAAATCCCCAGGCCGCGCCGACTGCCAGCTGACATAACTGTTTAGTCAGCAACCAAGGAGAGGAGCAGCCGCCCCCCTCCATCCTTCCACGGCTCCTTCCTTACCCTGGTACCTTCCCTGCTGCCAGCGGCCCGCAGGGAAACAATCTCTGCTCCCCAACCCCTACTGGCCTCAACGAAGCATTTAGCTCTCTACAAAGTTTGTCGAGCTCTGCCCTTCAGCTGAGGGATCAGGGTGCTTGGTTGTTCTTCCCCCCGCCCCCCCCCCCTTCCACCACCCTGCCCCATCCCCCAGGCGAGAGGAGATCCAGAAGCTCTGCTTCTGCTAGAGCAACTTCCTCCATTTGCTGTGAGAACATCACTCCGGCCGGCCCCGGCCCCGCGCCGCCCCGCAGAGGAAGTGCAACATAATAGGCAGGCCCCAGGTGCCAAGGTTAGCTTGTCCTTTTCCTCTCCCCGGGATGATTTCCACTCCTCTCTATGCCAGCCTCCCGAGCACCAAGGGCTCAGGAGCTGTGCAGAAGTTAGGAACAACAACAACAAAAAGGCTGAAACCTGCTGAGGCACCACACTGCCTTTACACACTTCAACTTACACACGTTTTGGGAAGGTTTAACCTCTTCTGTGGAGTGAAAAGTCAGATTTCATCCATGCACACAAACGCTGATCTATTCTAACCATACCTTTTCAAGCCAGGGAAGCTCAGCCCTCACCAGCAAGGCAGTACTACTGGTGTACATAACTTCCTCCACCCTCCTCACTGGAGATGCAACATCTACAGCAGTACAAGTGTCTCAACGGAAAGGAAAACTGTATCCCAGACCAGTCTGGAATAATGAAAAGCCTGGGCAAAAGGCAAGGATTTAGTCAGTGAGAGGGATGGAGGTCATCACCCAAATCCCATTTCCCAGAGCACTGAGGATGCAGTTTCCACCCTCTATTCTGACAACATTTCTGTAATTGAATGCACAATGTACTTTTAAAAATACAGGTTTCAAAGGAAAACCACACAATGTGTTATTACACCTTTCCCTTGTCAGTTTGCTTGCACGGTACAGAAGTGTGCATCTGCTTACTCCAAAACACAAATACTCATAGTGTATGTAAAGTTGTTGCAGGGCAGCAGCTGCACTGGCATATTTCACAAAAAACCCCGCCTTTCTAGGTGTAGTAAGTACCCATAATAGGTGTCATGATGCTTCCCATTGTTTATGCAAAACCAACATGTCCTGTGCTGACATCCGTGAAACAAAACATTTATTTGCCTATTTCAGGGTGAAAAACTGAAATCTCCCCTTTTCTCCACTCCCTCCCTCCCCAAAACTACATGCATGCTCTTTTCCGTATTTCCTCACAGCTGGGTATCTATGCAACCAACTCCAACTCAACTGCAGAATAACTGAGGAAACTGAAGAATTAGCGACCTGTCGCAGTTTATCGTATTGTGAATATAAGGAGTTACTGAAAGAAAAGCACCCTACAAATAGTCTCCAAATAACTAAGCCATGGTGAGGACCAGAATTCCCTAAAGAAGAAGACTGTTTTAAGTTCAGAACTCCTTAATTCGCTCTTCCACACTTCAGCGCTAAAACCCCACATTCTACACAGGCTGCCTGCTGCCAAGAGATAGACAGCTGCAATATGTAGACACAAAAAGGAGGTGTCTTTTGGCTGGAGTTTTAGATTTCTGCATGCTGCCCTGTTTTACGTGCTACTCCCCCAAAGAGTTATAAAAAACAACTTCAGAAATCTACAAACAAATGGACTATTGTAACTGATAATAACTATTGATAGACACTGTATTAAGTGTGCAGATGCCAGAAAGCCCCTTCACAGACCATGCTCCTTTGCAACAAGACTTTTTTCTTGGAAGTCTGCTGTTGTAGTTATTGTGCCTACTTGGCCGTTAGCACAT
Organism: Agapornis roseicollis; assembly: GCA_002631895.1. NCBI lineage: Eukaryota > Metazoa > Chordata > Aves > Psittaciformes > Psittacidae > Agapornis > Agapornis roseicollis. The sequence goes on from NDXB01009195.1 coordinate 365,809, forward strand.
GTTTAGTTCCGTATCTTACAACAGGAGTCTGGGCATTCCAGTAAAACCTACATCAGTCTTCATTATTACTGTCTTTAAACTGGTATCCCTGCACAGTGATTGACACTCTGCTCCTGGCTACTTAAACTGACTTCTTCTACAAAAGATGCTGCACCTACACTGGCAATCTTGCACCAGATTTGTACCTGTTCAGCCAGAACAGAACCTGGACCGCAGGCTTACATGATGAAACTTGACTGCCTTACACAATATCAAGCGTAATTAAGGAAGATGGGAATTAATTTGGGAGCAGAAAGAACAGCTAAAGGAGACCTGATGTACAGAAGCAACAGAATTTTTGCAGGGCTAATGCTTATTCTCATGCCAAAGAAAGCCTACACTTTGGTTCCCCTTTAGTGACCAAAACAAAAGTTGGTGAGGTGTGTTGAAAGACACAAACAGTGAAAAGAAGACTGGCTACCCCAATCATATTAGAGATAAAGGCTCACAGAGAAACCCCACAAACCCTTGTACCAGCATCTCTGAAGGGCAGTGAGTTACACTACAACAACAGGAACGAACTACTAGAGGTGAGGGGGTAAACAAATTATTGCAAACAAAGATAACCCCTTCTCTGCTAGCTGGTTTTACTGCTTCTGCATCCTACAATGTCAAACACACATTCAGGTTGCCCAGGAGAGCATTATCAACTCACTAATTTAACATCAGGACAATTTTTTTTCAGTTACCCAGGCAAAGACAGGCCAGAAAGGGGAAAGCTGGGAGGAACCACCTAGAAATCAGAAGTCTCTTAAGAAAAAGGCAGCTTCAAAGATCTCACACAGATCTCCATTGACATTTCTCCCTCTGTATTGTTTGTAGTCACATACCTGGAAGAATACTTGCCTTGAAGTGATGGTGGGAGAAAGCCTTAAATACAAGGGGTGTTAAATACAGCCTTTGAAGGCAAACACCACCATGGACCTGAAAGAGAGGGGCAAGTGGGAAAATCAAAAGGGGGAGGGACACAGGGGGAAGTGACTCTATTAACATAAACCTGCCACTCTTACAGTTACTAGCATCATGCTACAGACACCCAATAACTGAAAGCAGCCATGAAGTGAAGACTCACTCAGCCTTCAACAAAGCTAGAAGCCAGAACACATATAAGAATATACAAACTAAAAATGAAGCATCTTCAAAACAAAAAACGGTTGTGCTGTTTTTTCAACATCACAACTCCAAGCCAGCAAAGATTCTAAGCCCAACACCACAGCAGATGCAGTTCCTACATACAAGGACAGAACACACATTGCTAATGACCTCCCCAACCCACGGAGCAGAGCTTGGATTAGGCTCTGTGTGGAGGAATTAATCAACCCAGCATCACTGCTGCATGGATTCCAAGATCCATCCCAGGAAGCAGTGCCTCCTGTTTCATCCAAGGTTGATTCAAGGTCCCCCTGCAAGGACTGGTAAAAAGGCATTCTGCTTCTTCCACTTTTCCTCCTGGCCCCTGCTTCACTACAAAGACATGGTGGGTTTGATGTTTTTAGCACCCATCTTTTTACTGATGGTTGTAAGGACTTTTAAAATCTGTTCTACCTGCACTGCCATCAGAAGTCCTATTCCCTTCTGCTCGGTCGTCTCCACTGCCTCCTTGTGCCAGCACAGCAAAATCAGCTACATAGCAAGTCAGATCAGAGAACTGATCCAGCCAAAATGGAACTTTCAGTCCTTATCAGCTTCTTGGCCTAGCACTTTAGGGCATACCTTCAAGATATTTAAGATCTTTAATATTTAGGTTATATACCCTAAGAAAAAAAGGCAGTTTAAAAAATATTCTAATTAAAGCAACATAAACGTGCCCTCCATATGCAATAACTTTATTTTAGCTTTTAGGTTTTCCTGATTTACACCCAGGATCAGAGAGATACCTGCAAAGCCTATGCCATGCCAGGACTCCATTCCTTGGTTCTCACGCGGCCTTTAGGATACTAAATTTAAATTCAGGATTCTAAATGTGTAAAGCAGCAGCAGAGCAATACAAGACAAGCTCTGGATTCAACCATTAGAACCACAATCGCAGTTTGATACTTTAAAAGGACAGCCCCTGCCTCCTTTCTCCATACATACATGGTTGCTACTTCCAAGCACTATACAATTCACAGAGCCCACAGGGCCCAGCACTACATGCTGAACAGCTTATTAGAATGGTTTTATATGCAGTGACACTGAGAGATTCTACTTATAAATCAGTACTACATGATGAACAGGGCTGGTTTCTCCTAAAACTACAGTATTTCACCAAACTCCAGAGGCTTAATAAAGGAATAAGTAACCTAGATAAAGCTGAGTTCTCTTTGTGAAAAGGGGTTTCTTTTTTACCAAAAGGTTTGAAATTGCTAGCACCACCCCTGCAACTACGTTCCCAGTTCTGGCAAGTTGGACTAAGTTCTTCATCAGCTAAACACAAACCAAGTTGCATGCATCATTTGATAGGCAGGTTAAGGTAGAGCTTTAAAAGCCAAGGTTCCTTTTTAGGCTATGCCAGTAATGAAGAATGTTCAGCACTTTACACAGAGGAAGAAAGGGGTTACCATGACCTGATCTAAACCTCTCCTTTCTCACTCTCCACTTCAGAAGTGGCTGCATTTCAGTAGCAGTGCAGGCACCGATTTGTAAAGCACCCTTTACCTAAATAAATACAAGCTGTATGGTTAATTTCTGCAAGCAAAAACCTCTTTTGTTTGCAAAAATCAAGATCTCCAAGTCCACCAATGTGGAGCAGTCCTACAGGTGAAGTGGGACTACCAGAAAAGAAAAAAAGGGATGGGAACATAGTAGAGCTACATCAATAAACGTTTACTTCAGAAAGCTCTAAACAATTCCTTCCACACCTGCTGAGACCAAACAGATGGGTGAATTGAAATCAGTATCCCAAATAAGCAAGCTAGCACTGGAAAGCAGGCAAACTTTTTTGTGGGTAGTATCCCTTGGTTTGAGTGGAGCTCTCTTGTCTCAGGATAAGTTGCATTCACTAAGGTTTCAGATACACAGCATGCTTCAGGCTGACATCTGTAGGGTGGGGAATATTAAGCAGAGAGATACATGGATACTGCTCTTGTAAACCAGTAGGGTATCTGGGAAGGAAAGCAGTGAGCAAAACACCATTCAAAACAAGCAGTTCTCAGGCGATCAGGATGGAAGTACCTGAGCTGGACCTGCCAGCAGCACCCTCACTAAACAGCATCTTCTGCCTGTAGCCTGCCAACACTGAGAAAGTTTCCCAAAAAAGCTGCTGAAGAGGAGAATTCTGGCAGCACCTGGAAATCTTTAAGCCTGTCCAAGTATATGTCTTAGAGCAATAAATATGCAGGCAAACAAAGTACTTTTGGCATGTGCCTGTGATAGATGTTAACAAGGCAACTGAAGCTTTAACAAGTGTCGGTGGACAACGTCATCAAAAGCACGGAACGACTTCTGCACAATAACCCATATTCAGATTGGGAGTCCACCCTGGAAGGAAGGCCACAGCGGTGATAGAGTCCCACAAAGTCCTGAGAGGTCTGGGGAAAGGACTGCTCATTCCAGGACAGGGCAGTCCTGAGGAAATGTCACCAGAGCCCCAGCTTCAGTGTGACTCAGGCCAGGGTGATTTCAGAGGTTAGTTACCATACGATGGCTGTCATCCCTGTCTGACAGCCAGCGGTTAGCACGCTTGCAGCAGAGACACGTTCAGCTCCAGAGCTGCCCATAATTGAACTTTTAACTACCATGCAATTCAGCTTAAGCACAGCGAACTCTGAAGTGCACCACTTGGGAGGGGAGAGTCACATCCACCCTTCTGCCATCTCTGCAATGCAAACCAAGCCCTTCACCCTGGGTCAGAGCAGAGCAGCAAGATGAGAAACCTCCAAAGAAAACGAAGCCCTTTCTGCCTTAGACATTTGCCTGAGGCCCTCACCTAGGCATCGAGTACAAGCACACTTACTTCCAGGCCTTTGGGCACGAACCGCGGTTAGAGCCTTGTCTGCAGACCACCTCAGCAGAAAAGTCCAGCACAGAGCCAAGCCTCTTGTTGGTACTGCCAGAGGCCATATTAACTTGTCGCCTTCAACATGCATCCAGCAGAGTTCAGGTCATGGATTTGTTGGAAGTTCATCACTTATTCAGGCTTTTGTGCAAGAGGTCACTGCTGTCAAACTGTCTGCTTTCACAAGCACAAAAGCTCATGTTAAAATGTAAATACTTACAGGTGTTCCACCAGGCACTCAAGATGAAAGTCAGAGCAAATATATTAGCCTTAGCCATATTTTATAATGCTGGTAGTACCTGAATGTCATCTGTTTGTGAACCAAGGTTTTTATGTGGGTTCATCTGCCCAGACAGGAAGCATGATCTAATGGCGAGGACACGGGACTGGATTTAGAGCATTTGGGTTCTTTTTCTGCCTCTGTTACTGTCTCCCTCTGCGACCTTCAGTAAATAAATTCTTCATGCCACTGTCCCAGTTGAAAAGAGCTGTGAATAGATGCTTACAACCCATACAACTGCTGTGACCCTGTGTCATTTTTCGCTAATTACTACAAGAATTCTGGAATGATATACAAACTGTTAATCTGACTGAGAGAGGCAACCTGAGCTAACAGAAAGCAGAGCCTTATAAAGGAGCACAGCACCCTCCTCCCCAAAGGCCTGTGTTACGCTGTTTGTTTTTCAAGACGGAATCTCTGCAACTTATTATTACACTGGCCTTGATGGAGACAGCGTTCTGCAAATTCAGCTTTGCAGCAAGCCCGGATAGGCTGGCTTACCCCTGTCGCCTCCATCTGTGCACTGCATACCACTTGCAAGCAATTCAAGCACAACTTCTGTGTTGGGGTAACACCACAAGACTAGCAGCAGGACGAGGCTGGCACAGGCCTACTGGGAAAATCAATTCCCCAGCTGTGGGAAGCAGCAAAGCCAGTGGAGGCTGCAATCACCACGTCACCCTGGAATCCAGTTCCATGTCCAGTTCAACCTCGTTCTGTGACTGAGCTGCACAGTTCTGGAAAAGCTGGTATCCTCCTCCCTCAGCACTTCCAGCTACATGTCCTCTTGTGACTTCTGGAAACTACTGTACTGGCTATTAAATGGGAAGAAGTCATCACAGGCCTGAGAGGAACTTGCACCCATGCAGTTCAGTACCTACCATGGGGGTAATTTGGCACTGTGCATCCCACGTCATGGAGGTCAGACCAACAGCCTCACCACCCTCCACCACACAGAGGCTCTCTCTGTGAGCGACCCTTGGTACCAACACAGGAGGAGAGACAGTTCCAGTAAACCTCATGGGTAACAGGAAGTGCCATCTTTCTGGAACAACACAGAGGACTGGAAAAGAACTGTGAACAATTGTGTTCTTCTGATGTGCATTCCCTTCCTCTGCTCAAGCAAGCGCAGGAGGCCAAGTGAGCACACATGACATGCTCCCTGCAGGATGCCACATCCTGCCATATTTCATACGGCATCCCGAGGCAAGCCAGATACTTTTTGAACACAGTATGGTGTTTGACAGTGTGATCTGTCACAGTGTGACAGGTTCTCAGAGACAACACAGGGGAGAAAGAAGGGAATGGCACTGACAGATTTATCCAACGGCAACGAACTGTTCCTACCCACACTTCTCTGCAAAGGAATAAAAACAAGCAAACAGACATATTTTACAACACGTATTCTTTCTGCTCCTTGCTTTCAGTAACTTGTGCTACTTTTACAAATCTCTCGTGACTCCAACTCACCCAAACCCTTCCCATTCCTACAGAAAGCAGAGGTGTTTTGAAGGGGGGATGGCAAAAGCAGCAAGGAGGTTGCTCTATGCGCTGCTCACACGCTACCTTGCTCCCAGCCACGCTCCCCTGGCCCCCGCATGCGGCACGGCGTCCCGAGGAGGAGCACGGGTTGTGCTGACATCAGTGAGGCTCCGGGGGCCATCCCGGCAGCTGCTCCTGCTCCCGCTCCTGCTCCTGTGCGTGGCCCCGAGCCAAGCCGCTCTGCCGTTTTGGTGATGTTCCCTCCTGCCGGCTACCCCCGCGCCCTCCCACACGTCTGCAGGGTGCAGCGAGGTGGCCGGAGCAGCTCTTCCCAGGAAGCTTAGGAGAAGGGAAAGGGAAAAGGCGGCTTTTCATGTGCAGCCCCTGGTCAGAAACGCCCAAGTGATTCCTGACAGCCTGCTGCGGGCTGAAGGAGCTGTATGTAGTTTGGCTTCCCAGGCAGCCAAGGCCCAAGTTGCCCTTAGGACTTTGTCACTCAGAGTTAAAAAACACATGCTCTGTCCTCCGTCTCACCAAGCCCTACAGCAGGCCCCACTCCATACAGCTGTTGCCCTGTTTTAAAGCAGACCCATCCTTGGGGGCAGCTGCTCTCCAGCCAAATGATGATAGCAGAGCAGCAGAAAGCTCACCCAAAAGCTCAAGGTGGGTGCAAGACATCTTCCATGCGCAGCCAAGGGGCCACCGAAGCACTTTTTCCTCCCTCAGCTGCTCCCCACAAGGGCATGAAGCAATGCAAAGACAGGCGAGGCATGCCAGGGCACCTTTGGGCCCAACCAGCCCCATGGAGGCTGGTTTTAGGCAGCTCGGTATCTGCAGCCAGTAATCCCAGCGGCAGGGAGCGTCCCTGTGCTGAGCCACAGCCAGATCCAGGGAGTGAAAGGTGACAGCCAAGCCAACTTCACGTACGCCCGCGGAGCCTGCAGCTCAGACCCCATGTCAAGATTAGGAAAGTATGCACACACAGAAAGCACATGAGCTGCTGGAGTACTTTCGTTTAACTCTTGCAGACACCACATATTGAAGGAGTTCAGCTTCATGGCCATGTTTCTTGCCATGTCCCTTCAAAGCCAGCTCTTCTCAGGCAGCCAGACCTGTGACACTTCCTTGGGCTGAGCAAGACCTGCTCAAGTAGGTCAGAAACTGAAGTCAGTGAGACGAGCTTGGAGCTGCAGCTCACACGGGTTAAAGATTCTGGCTTGTGTCAGGAATACTTTTTCTGGAAGTTAAATGCAGGCCCCAGTCCCAAAACGTTTCCTCCAACTTCACCCATGCCAGTATTTTGACTTAAATGGAACAACCTACTTAAGCAGAATTATATCTGTATTTAAAGCGTCTGCAGGATCAGTGCTTGGCTTCAACCAGACTTGCTTCTGACATACACACACACGGATGCAAACTCAAAAAAATGCCCTCAGAGCCACCAGGCTAAGCTGTGTTAAGACAGAAAGAAAAGGATAAAGACAACAACCCCCACCACAGCACATGTAACATTTACATCTGCGTATGTTGAAGAATGATTCACCAGGGCAGGAGAAATAGGGATGCCTGAAGGCTATGGCTGGAAGTGAGAGAATGGTCTCTAATACTGAGTTTATCTGGGCAAAGAGTCTCAAAACCAAGCAGATCCATGCACTATCAGCACCAAAACCACTGATGATTCTGGGAGTCACATTTTAATGTTACCTCTTTAAAGGAATAAGAATTTAAGTTCAGTAATGTTAGCAATCCTACACTGAAAAGAAACACCGCTTCAGCCAGGAAACAAACTCAACTCCTTCCTTCTCCTTACCAAAGACAAAAGAAGATACAAACACGAGTTTCCCTGGAACAAGCCAATCAAATTCATTCAGATCTTCCCAAAGCGCAACAGGGCAGAACCCATTCCTGTTCCCAGAGCTTATTACAGTAACATGACTAAACATGCTCAGCAGTCCAATGTGATAGGATGCATCCATTTGCTGATGCCAGAGAAAGATGCATGTCTCTGCTACATGGCACTGCTCTCTCAGGCTGCTTTTCAAAAGATGTTTTGAAAAGCAACCTGCTGCGTACATTCTTAACAAGTCATAGTATCACCGGCTGTACAAGTGTTTGACCTCTACTTGCTACGCACTGTGGACAAAAATCTGACATCAGCTTATTCCAACCTTAGTAACACCAAACTGCTCTTACAAAGCTGTCTGGAACAGACCAAGACAATGCACTGATAAACTCTCAGACAGACCCCCGGAGTGCTGAAAATGCAACTAGTTTAGCACATGAACCCACATGTTTTAAATTTGGGTTGGTTTAATCCAAGTAAGTAACCTGATTAAAATGGGAGTCTTCTCTGGAGGTCTAATTTCTAGATGTTTCCATTACCCCATATGCTTTCATGTTGTATAAACATAACAAACAGTACATACATCACTGTTGGGATGATTTAAGAATTTGGTTTAAAGCTACAACGCAAGTCACTCAAGGCAAGAGAATTAGATTATTCTGTGAGTGGTGAGAACCACCAGTTGTATTTCATTTCAGTCTTGGCAAGGTGATGTACTGAGGGGTGACATCTTTCTATTCCTAGTTTCTTCTTCTAATTTCTCGATTTCAGAACCTTTACATATGTCACATTTACATACAGACCTAAGGCAAAAGGAGCAAAAGGGAGAGAGAAGGATGTAGTCTGACTGTGATGCTTTAAAACATGTATCAATGCTAGGAGTGTATTTGCTTCTAAACTAAACAACCAGACACAGACCCCAGCACACATGTATATATTTGCACCTATACTGCAAACTAGGAATTTCTGAGACCCTCCCAAATTCTGCCTGGCAACCAATGTTCTCTATTTACAAGCAGACACCTCAGCAGCAGTACAGGTTCCCAGCATGCCTCAACCTTGATATCTGGAAAGTGTCCTCCATTGGGTAAGAAGATAGTTATAATTAAACATTTATAGTAAGGTAGTGCCGAGCAGGTCAGCTCCACAATGTGTTAGGTGGCTTTTCAAAACTTGGTAATTGAATGCTGATCCCTGCCCCGAAGAGTTTACAGTGTGGGAAATCAAAGCATAACACTTCACATCTGTATGCTGGGAATTAAACAAAGACCACCACCAGCTCACTTCTGGGGTCTTTGGACTGGGCAGCTCATATAAACAGCCATTACCAGAAACAGTGGAAATTTTTAAATCAGCAGCCTGGACTTTCCTAACCCACATCTGGGCAGTCCGTTTGAATTACTAGCCAGGACAGTAACTACAGCGCACAATCTGCACATGCTGCTGGCATCTTCTGTCCACGGTACATTATTTTTGGCCACACTACTTTTCAGCGATCGTTTTGAAAAGACAGCAGACAAACAGAAACGTTTGCTGCAAGTCAAGACCATTTCGGCAGAGCAGGCACAAGAGAGGCTGCCAGTGCACAAGGTCAGAAGTCAGGCAACAGCAGATCCTTCAGCACAGGGTCACCCAGTACTCCAGGACCACCCCAGGCAGTCATCAGTACATCTACTATGCAATAGTAGCACACATTGGCTATCAGGCAGTCCACATGTGAGACTGTGGTGTTGCAGATCTACTAACCCACATCTTTTTCGATGGAGATTAAGAGTTATGCAATGGTGTAAATAAAAACTCTGGCCCCAAACATGCAGGGGCCATCTCTGTCCCAGATCCATCCTTGGGGAGAATTCTCTACATTCCCCTTTTCCTACAGGGAAGGACAGGCCTGGGAAGGACAAGCCTTCCTCCTCCCACTCACCAGAGCAAATACACTCAAGGAAGTTAAAGCACAGCTTCTAGGATTTAGGAAAGGGATGCAGCAATGGCCACACTGCTTCAGTGATGCCCAAAACCAGGATGGAAGAGAATTTAGTCACATAGGCTATTACACTGCAAATTCAGTTTGGTGTTTATCAAATAAGCTCCCAGAACAGATGCGCTGACTTTGTAACTACACCTGTAGGAATTTCAAGCACCAGAAAAGTACAAAGACACTACTGGTGCCTCAGGTTTTTTACAGTTTCCTGGCATCTTTCATGCTGTGAATGCTCAAGAGCTTTCAGCTGTATATACCTCACATGTAATCTTAGTCCAGTGAAGCCTGGAAGAATTTTGCTGTCAATTTAAATGAAACCGTGTTTTCCACATCTACATACTATTTGCACATCTATTGATTTATAAAATACGTAACAGCAACGACAATGGGTCACGATCTGTGTTCAGCTTGGCCCACTTTTCTGTGAACACCTTGTTTGCTGATTTTTGAGCATTTAAAATGAATACCTTACCATTTGTTTCTCTTTTCTTCCTCAAGGAAAACAGAGCCATGGAAAATCCTTAGTCACTAGATGTAAAGAATTTGTAAGTTCCAAAAGCTTTGCAAGTCAAGACTGGGAGCTGCTCAAACTGCAGTTAGTGCAGCTGCATGGTTTACAGAATCCATCGGTTCCTTCCTGCAGCGTTTACAATCTGCACGGCTTCCTCACAAGGTAACCAACATCAACTGAACTACAGATCATCTCACTCACCCATAAAAATTTACCCTCTGGTGAGAGTGAAGGTGGTGGCCACTTCACACTCAGCTAAAAGATGCTGCCATTTTCCAAAAAGCAGGATTAAAGGCAGAGGATGGAGACAACTTCTCCCACAAAGTATAGGTAGCACTGATAGGAAAATAAATTCTTTGCTATTTAAAGAAAAACACAGTTTCCAACAATGAACCAAGTTTACACAAGGGAAATAGGGCCACTGTGATATAGCTCTCTTCACCTTTTACAACACGGACACTTAGGCTACTGCCAGTTCAAAGACTGCCAGGAAACCTTACCAAGCAGAAAAGCCACCAATCTGCTGTAAAAGCTGGAATTTGCTCCAAAACTTGTTCCAGAAGTTGCCAAGGACCACAGCTTTGAACCTTGCCTGGAAATGTAGTAAGATGTACTAAGCAACACCTGGCTGGGCCATCGGGTAAGGAGGAAGAACAAATGGTAGCTGCAGCCGTTAGAATAGCAGACCAAAAGAAATATACCCTCCAAATCAACTAAATACAAGGCATAAGTTACATCTCTATGGAGAAGCACTTGTCATTGTACTCATACTTCTTTCCCTGGAAAATACAGTCAAACCTTACAAATGGAAGCCCTTAGTAACCCAGCTACCCAGCCTCTATGGCACAAGCTTCCACTTCCTGGACCTTCAGCATCTCACTTAAAAAGCAAGCCTTCTCATGCAGCCCTCCTTCTGTCTACCCAAAAGCATCAGGATGTATAGACAGCAAAATACCTGAGTTGTGCTGCAAATTATCCAGGTAAACATCCATTCTGGATACCTTAATGCTTTTGGGGAGGAAGAGGAGGCGAAGCAGGCAAGCACATGCACCACAGCTGCCTGTTGTCCTCAATACAGAGGCAACTGCATCAGCATCAGAAAATACACATACAAATCAAGAACAGCACACAGGTATTCATGTCCTGGATGCTTCTCATGTTCTCAAAACACTGAGAACAATGTACATAATGAACTGAAATTAACGAAGAGAATGCATTTTGTGTAACAAAAAGAGGAACTTGAACTAAGCTCTTTCCCCTGCCCAAAGCTGTGAGTGGTCCAAATTAAAAGGGATGTTGCTCCCTAAAGGAAATACAAGTAAATACTGCTGCTTATTGGTGCAAAATCCAAAGCAGTTCTCCCTTGACCAAGCTGTAACGTTATCAGTGTGAAGGAGTACAGCCTGAACACAGGAATGGAATTTACTGCTGTGATGCAAGTGCTCTGAGCAAAGCACTCCCAGGTACCAATACACCTGAACACTGACATCACCTGCTGTACGAAACAGGACTAACAAGGGCTCGAGTTAAAGCCAGCTAACCACACACAGTAGCAGCAGAGGCCAACTATGCTTCCAAAGTGAACAGTCTGCTTCTCTCACCCTCAGAGAGGAAGCACAAACCTAAATTAACTAAAAAAAGGCCTGTCAGTGGCTGATCATCCTCCTTTTTCAAAGGGCAGATGATGCAGACTACCCGTTCCTAAAACACCTACGAGCATGTTTGTGCTGTTTCAAGAAAGCACATGCTAACACCTGTTAAAATACCCACCAGGAGATGACAAGTGGAGAAGTCTTGCATGTAGCTGAGGCTGGCAATTCCACTATTAACCACAACATACATTTCCCTTCTAGAATCAAATTAGGAAGTCACTTGCGCACATCAGCACAGAAAATGTCCAAGATGCTAAACATACTTTTTACCCAGAGTGACTTAAAAGTAAAAATTCGGTGTTTCAAAGCTGGCAGAAATTACACTAGGAAGTCACTTGGCCATTGTGTGCAAGCAGCTTTCCCACACTTTCTGAGAGCTCTACACAAATAGCATCCCTCCTGCAAATGGATCTTCAAAGCAACTTCAGGCAGCAGGATGAAGGGATGTCTTCTTCAAAAGAAAAGGGATCTCTCGAAATCCTGAGATTAAATAAGTCTAAAGACAAAAACATTTTTGCTCACAAAGGTTAGGTTCAGGAAAACGGTGGACTTTGAAAGTTGCATTCCACATGTTTCTATGGAAAGATCAGCAGAGGAGATGGGGGAGGTAATCAAGGCCTGAAAGACCTCCCTCTCTAATAGTCCTTGGAATACCTATTTTAGTGCAAGGGCCTAACAATGCCATGGGGGATCTTGACAGTTTTTCTTTTCCCTGACTGTAGCACCTTTGAGGGTGGCTGTGACCCTGCAGGTGAATCCTGTTGTTAAAACAGCTGCCTTTCTCTACATCTGTAAAGAGGTATTCAGATTTTCTTAGCCTTACTTAGTTGAATCACCCTGAATAAACAGTCTCCACCCATCAACTACTTATTTTGTGTAAAGCACCTATTCAAAGGCAACCACCTTTATTGATTGCTAAGCTGAAATGGCACCATTAAAAAGGAAAATAAAGGCAGGATACAGCAGAAGGCCTGTGTTGTTTCTGAAGGAAGCACAGGTCCAGACCCTGCATCAGGTCAATTCCTTTCTCACTGCAGGAGGCTGCTCTAACAGGTTTAACACCGGCACAGCCACAAGCCAAATATCCCACTGACTCTTCTGCCTTTAGTCTAGGCTTTTTCCCTTGTTCTGACCCTTTTCCAGCACAACACGTAAGTCATCCAGCAGGAGTTCACAGCATATGCCCTAGCTGGCAATTATTTGTACTTTTAACATTACATAATACAGTGTTAGTACCAGCTCTAAGTAAGTTTTGCCACCCTGCTCCGAGTAAAATCCTGAGGGAAGGGGGTTGAGATGCCTTGGTACTGCTGCCTTGGAAGCCCACACTCTTCCAAGTCCCTGGCCCTCAAATGTTGCTATTCAAAACAGAGGGATAGGGTGGAGTGGAGGGAACACCTTCAGGTGGGAAAAACATCATGACTGGCAGACATCAAAGATAAGCCATCATCAGATTTCTTGCACCAAAAAAGAATAAAGAGCCAGTGCTCCTGAAATTCCTGTTCAGAAGTACCCCAGCACTTCCCACCTCAGTCAACCTCACCTATTTTCACTTGTAATCAAACGCTGATAACCAAACCTGGCCTGGCAAAGCTCTGCAAGCTTCAAGCCCTTCCCTGGCACCACACAAATAGCTAACTTTGCAGTGTACGACCAGGAAGCAGCACTTCCAGAGATACCAAAGTCCTGCCTTTGAAATCACTGCCTATAAGGATGCTTCTAAGTAGAAGGGGAGGGATGAGAGGGGAAAGCCGCAGCTCCCATAGGTGCTGCTCTATGTAGGATACTAAAAGCAAAACAAAATATCCCAACACACAGAGAAAGGATTCCTCTGGCCAAAGAAAACCTGCTTTAACTGCTGAACAAACTGGCAAGTCAGATCTCCCACCCCAAATAAAAGAGACGAGCTGTTGCATGGCATCAGAAGGCGATTCCTTCTCACCAAAGTTTACATCTGCTCCTTGAGGCACTTCCCAGCAAAGCTGCAGGGTACCTGAGCACTCCCATCTACTGTGAAGCTGCACTCAAAAGAACACAAAGCAGTTCCTGGCCCCTTTCCAAGCTGCAGGAATACTCTTGAAAAAATGCATTTTAAAGCTGCAATCCCATGACTGACCGTCCTGCTTGGATTCAGAAAGGAGGTAGAAGAAGAAGACAGAGAGCAACAGGCATTCTCACTGCCTTCAGGAGAACTGAAGGCAGCACTACCATCCTCCTCTACAGACAATTACCTCCCAAGGAAAAAGCTACCACATCATCAAGGCAGCCTTCTCAAACTGGTCCAGTACCATGGTCCAATAATACACCTTTATTTCACTGAAAGAAGAAGACATGATTTCACATGTTTTAAGAGTGTACACCTAAAACACAGATTTCCAAACTTAGGCATCATTCATCAAAAAGTTAAAAGGGGCTTTTTCTGTACACGCATGGATTTCAGACTAACAGGATTTACTTGTTTTCTGCCTGTTCCTGGAGAACCTCTGCAGTTTCTTTTTTTCCCAAGACTGTCCCTACAGGCTGCTATCCAACATATATCAGATGCTCCTGGAGCAACAGATAACTCTGAAAGGACATTTGCAAAGGGCACAAATAGAGGGCCCAATGCTGGTAAAATTTAGGCATACTGGGGGAGGGTGGAATTACTCCTGTATGTCGATAACTTTAACACTCAACACGGTCTCCTGGAAGGTTTTATTCATGCATCTAAGTACTTATTCCCAGATGTTTCAGTATCATAAAAATGCATTTTAAGTAAATTAAAAAAATTACTGCAACTTAAAAAGTGAGTGCCTTTCAAAAACGCTGAGGTTAATTTTAGCATCCTTCTGTTTAGCTGCTTAGCAACACTTATCCTATGACCTTCTAAGCACCACCTACTTTTGCAGGGGATAATGAATATAATCAAAGGGATTTATCTATATGTTTTTAATCTATACAGTGCAAGTATGTGAACAGTTTTTATTTAAATGAGAAATCCAACAGAGAGCAACCCAAACTATTTCTGCTTGAGAAGAAACTTTCACAGACTAAAGTCAAGCTACTGTTATGACTGCAGTGTAACTGACATAGGCAAAGTGATAAAATCCTTAAAGACTGGGAAAAGCACTACAGAAGCCAGAGTCTGTATGCCTTGGGGAACACTACACATGCCTTTGGTACCAAAGGAGGTTATAGATATTACCAACAGATAATGAAAACACTCAGTTTCCCCAGTTTGCAAACTCCAAGAATCACCTGACCCTCAAAATCAGAACAAAAAGCCATATGGTCAGAGGTACACTAAACACTGTAAAGAGTGAAGAATGGGCACACAACCTGGGTGAGCTGAGCCAGAATAAGATGTTTCACCACACTGAAGCCTGCAAGCAAATAAAGCTTCAAACACCCAGGCCTGGGTACGAACAAAAACCAAAAGCAACAATTGCTAAAACCAGTCAGCAAACACCTTCTTATATTCTGTCTTAACACCAAACCAGAAATGCATGGATTTATCATTATTAAAAGACATGTGTAAGAGTGGCTACATAAACAGTCACTCCCAATGGACAAACAACAGCTTAACAACTAGAAGCTGCAAAATTAGAGCAAAACAAAAGTTTAACTGATCATACTTGAAGGATGGTATTTTTAACTATATGACATGAACTGAGTTCCAAATATGACTGAGAGGAGGAGGAAGGTGAGGGAGTAACAAGAGGCCTTATCACGCCAAGCACAGCTGCCCTGCAGCAAGAGAGAAGGCTGGATGTGTCCCTCTGCAGCAGGTGAGGGAGAGCCCTGGTACTCTGATTGATTGGATGATGGATTCATGCTGTTCCTGGGTTTCTAACAAACAAAAGGGCCTATTCTTCCCTGGATGTACCCAGCTCCCGTTAAGGCTAATCGGCATTATGCAGGCACACCAAGAAAAGACTATATACCCTTAAGTCTTCAAAGAGAAAATTAAAACCTAAAACAAATATGGCTGGCATGACCCTGAGTCACTGCATCCCTTTCACGCACACTGACCCTGTGGAAAACAGGAACTGCAGTAACAAAACTCAGTGCTCATGTCAAAACGACAGTCCTCAATGAAAAACTTCAGCCATCAACAGCTGTCTACTGTGCACTGCAGGGGTGACAAGGCAGTGTTATTTAGCAACTGCTCCTGTTGTTAATAAGCATTTTTGTTTCTCCCAAGGCAGAGGGCTGGATGTTGGAATGGTAAGAAACATCAGCTGCATCTGCCTTCTCTCCACTGTCCCCAAATCACACTGAACTAGGAGTTTTAACTACCTCTTAAACGGATAACCACACCAGATCTTATCTGCAACAGCAGACGGGAAAGAGGGAGTCGGGAATCCAAACTGGATGGTTGGTGTGTCTCCCCCTTCCCAGCAGAAATCAGTGATTCCAGGGCAGGATGCTGGCTCCTCGGTGGGCAGCACCAGAGCATCATCTCCGGGCCGGACACCCCGGGGTGGCCGTGGGAGGGCAGCGGGCACGGAGGCGACCAGTGGGGGCCCCCCGTGGGGTGCGCAGTGCAGCGGGGCAGGCAGGGAAAAGTGCTGAGCTAGGAGAAGCGCTCTCCTCCTCCTCCTGCTGCTGCGTAACGCGGCCGGGATGCCAAGCAGGCGAAGATATGGAGAGGTGAAAAAGGGAACATTAAGGAAGGGAGGGGGGAAAAAGCAGGGAAAAGAGGAAAAAATGAAAAAACTCAAGCGTACGTGAGGAGGGGAGAGGCGGGGAGAAGTGCATGGAGAAGAAGCCAGAGGAAACTTATCTGCGACATGACAAAGTTCAATCCACCGCCCTCCCTCCTCTGCTGAAAGAAAAGTTGCAGCATCTCGAAGCTCTGGGCCCGGCCCGACTCTGCCCCACAGCCACCGCGCCCGGCCCAGCCCGGTACCCCAGGGCCCCGCACCGCACTGGGGCAATGGGGGGTACATCCCAGCACCGTGTACGATTAACTGCGCGGGAGACTCTGCCTCACATCCTCACCACGGAGCCAACGAGGGGAAAGAGGACGGGGTGTCCCCGGGCCCGTAGCAACGGCGATGGGTCGCCCAAGAGACGGGTCGCGGCTGGAGCCCGTCCGCACCGGGCACCGCGGTACAGGCCGGTGGGGGGAACAGGAGGGTCAAAACTTTGTTTTCACCCGAAACTCCGGCGCTGCGGGGGATAACTCCACTGTCCCCCCGCCAAGATGGGGGGTGAAGGGGGCAAGAGCGACCCCGGGACGGACTCCCGACCCCCCCCCCCCCCCCCCCCCCCCCCCCCCCCCCCCCCCCTCATAC